>JAGDQO010002463.1:0-17556 GCA_018342035.1 Solanum appendiculatum | reverse complement strand
TCATTGAAATTGGAAATTCAGCCTGACAGGTTTTACGAAATGGTCTAACTCCGCTCAAACCTAACGCGGAATAAGGTGGAAACCAAGTGCGTTGGAAAGCTAACTCAAAGAGCTTTAATTTAATAGTTTGTAGCCCTTCCAGTTCCTTGTGTGCTAAGAGATATGCCCCTTTAAAGTTGACCCTCCAAATCGCAATTTTGCGATTTTCGAATTTTGATACGGTTGCTCTAAAATTCGGGTTAGACCCATTTCCCACTCAATTTGACCCCACAAATAAGAATATGAAGTCGAATTTCCAAAATCATGTACGGATTTTGAAATATACGGAAATTACAATTATAGGTGTATCCGAAGCACATTTTCGGGCATTTTTGGGGTCGTTTCAATATCTCCCCCTTGGGAACATTCGTCCCCGAATGTTAAAGAAACGTACATGAGAGACACAAACATGTCAATTTCAGCCCACATAAGGATGAAACAATGCACTTACACCTTATTTCCAAAACCTCAATATAGTTGTAAAACCACAATGAACTTGTCAACTTAATCATGAATGTATGCAATGACATGGGGGCTGAACTTAAGACCTGAGATTGTATAAAGGGCTTAGATCAATACCTTAGGCTCGAGTGGAGTGGAAAAGATAAGGATATCGCCTTTGCATGTCTGCTTCGGCCTCCCAAGTAGCCCTTTCAACTTGGTTGATTTCTCCAAAGGACTTTAATGGAAGCCACAATCTTTGTTTCTCAACCTCTTCACTTGTCTATCTAAAATCTGGACCGGAACCTCTTTCATAGGTCAAATTATCTTCAACAACCGCACAACATCAAGAGACACAATGGCATTGTATCACCCACGACACTCTCAACAATAGAACATGAAATACCGCACTGAACCTAAATCCTTCGCTTAGGCAATTCCAACTCATAAGCTACCTTGCCAATTCTTCCTCAATCACCTTATAAGGACCCACGTATCTTGGGTCTCAACTTGCCCTTGCTTACCAAAAAACGAACCACACCCTTCATGGGTGTCACCTTCAAATAAACCCAATCACGAACTCGGAATTCAAGAGTCCTTCTCCTCGCATCGGCATAGGACTTTTGGCGACTTTGGGCCATCTTCAACCTTTCTCTAATCATCCTAACCTTCTCAAGAGCCTCCATAACTAGGTCTGGTCCTAACAAGGCCACCTCACCAACCTCAAACCACCCAACCGGTGATCTACAACGCCTCTCATAGAGAGCCTCAAAAGGAGCCATACCGATGCTAGAATGATAGCTATTGTTATAGGAAAAATCAATCAATGGAAGATGATCATCCCAACTACCCTTAAGCTCCAATACACAAGCCCTAAGCATATCCTCAAGTGTTTGGATAGTCCTTTCGGCTTGTCCATCCGTTTGCGGGTGAAAGGCCGTAGTAAGCTTAACTCTCGTACCTAGACCCCTTTGAAAGACTTCCAAAAGTGTGAAGTAAATTGAGTACCACGGTCCGAGTATGAGGATAGGAACCCATGCAACCTATAACAAGTCATGAATAATATAACCTTATGCATAATCTTCTGCCCGACCATAAGTGTTGATCTTTACCGATAGATAAAGAGCCGATTTTTGGTTTTTCCCCCCATCTATCTAATCAACCACCACCCCAAATAGAATCAAAACCTTTCTAGTCTTGGGTAAACCAACTACAAAATCCATATTAATTTCTTCCCACTTCCAAGTAGGAATCTCTATGTCTTGGGTTAGACCACCCGGCCTTTGATGTTCGGCCTTGACTTGTTGACAACTATGACAACCGGAGACGAATTTGGCAATGTCTTTCTTCATGCCTCTCCACCAATACACATCCCTCAAATCTCTATACATTTTGGTGGAACCGGGGTGGATGGAGTAAGAAGAATTATGAGCCTCCTCAAGAATTTTCTCCCTCAAACCATCAACACAAGGCACACACAACCTACCTTGGTACCTAAGGGCACCATCTCCCCCTTGGGAGAAAACTTCCACCTGCGCCTCTTTCACCAAGGCCTTCAATTCAAACAAGGAAGAATCAAGATCTTGTTTTGCTATCACCTCATCAACCAAGAAAGACCTAGCACCATCAACAACGACCACACCACCATTACCAACCTCTTCCAACCTAACCCCCAACCTAGCCAACCGATGTACCTCCCTAGCCATTTCCCTATCCCCAATATCAACATGAGCTAGGCTACCCATAGACGCCCTACTCAAAGCATCCGCCACCACATTAGCTTTACCGGGATGATAATGCACACTCATATATAATCTTTAAGAAATTCTAGCCACCTTCTTTGTCTCAAGTTGAGATCTTTTTGGGTGAAGACATATTGGAGGCTCTTATGATCGGTGAACACATCGACATGTACCCCATACAAATAATGACGCCAAATCTTTAAAGCAAACACCACCGCGGCTAATTCAAGATCATGCGTAGGATAGTTCTTTTCATACACTTTGAGTTGTCTAGAAGCATAGGCTATCACCTTACCATTTTGCATTAGGACACAACCCCAGCCAACTCTAGAAGCATCACAATACACAACAAATCCCTCAAGCCCATCCGGTAGTGACAATATAGGAGCGGACACAAGTTTATCTTTCAAGGTTTGAAAATTCCTTTCGCACTCGTCGGTCCACTCAAACTTAGCCTTCTTTTGTGTCAACTTAGTCATAGGAGAAGCAATAGAAGAAAACCATCACAAATCTCCTGGTAGTACACCCGCTAAGCCCAAGAAGCTCCTTAATAGTTCCGACGGGGGTCAATGGCCTGGGCCATTTCTAATCACATCGGTCTTTTCTTAGGGGTCTACCTTAATTACCTCCCCCGACACCACAGGACCTAGGAAAGCAACCTCCCTCAACCAAAATTCACACTTTTCATACTTGGCATACAACTTCTCCTCTCTTAATCTTTGCAACACAACCCTCAAGTGACCCGTATGTTCTTCCTCGCTATGCGAATAGATTAAAATATCATCAATGAAGACCACAACAAAAGAATCAAGGTAGGGTTTAAAGACCCTATTCATTAGGTCCATGAAGGTAGCCGGTGCATTGGTCAACCCAAAGGACATGACCACAAATTCATAATGTCCATACCTAGTCCGGAAGGCTGTCTTGGGAATGTCACCCTCCTCACCTTCACTTGATGATACCCGGACCGAAGATCAATCTTAGAGAAGTGGCTAGCCCCTTGCAATTGGTCGAACAAGTCATCAATCCTAGGAAGAGGATATTTATTCTTGACGGTGACCTTATTGAGTTGCCGGTAATCGATACACATCCTAAGGGACCCATCTTTCTTCTTCACAAACAACACCGGTGCCAACCCATGGTGATTGGCTAGGCCTAATAAACCCTTTCTCCAACAAGTCCCTCAATTGTTCTTTCAACTCCTTTAACGCCGCCGGGGCCATACGGTAAGGGGAATAGAAATGGGTTGAGTATCGGGGAGGAGGTCTATGCCAAAATCTATTTCCCTTTCGGGAGGAACATCGGGAAGGTCATTAGGAAAGACATCAAGGAATTCATTTACGACCGGAACCGACTCTATAAGAAGGGTTTTGGACTCCACATTCCTAACCCTCACAGGTGATAGAGACACCCCTTAGAGATCAACTTACGGGCTTTAATGCAAGAGATGAATCTACCCTTGACTACCACATTTTGGCTTTCCCACTCAAGAATGGGTTCACTTGGGAATTGGAACTTGACCCTACGGGTTCTACAATCAATAGAAGCATAGTATGCATGCAACCAATCCATCCCAAGAACAACATCAAAATCGACCATGTTCAATTCAACAAGATCACAAGGCAATATTTTATGCAAGATGCAAATAGGACAATTTCTATAGACCTTCCTAGCAACAATATATGCACCAATAGGAGTAGACACCTTATATGACTCACGCAACAAAGTCGGGCTCGTCTTCCTCTTGTATTAGGCATGATCTAGCATAACAAAGAACAACCGTTAGGGGAAAAACTTAATTCAACTCTACAGCACGACTTAGAACATGGAGAAGGGAAACATTTCCTAAACCGTCTCATAGCCTCCTACTCATAGTTGTGGTGCACAACACAACCATGAATCGGACTCTAATCAACGCGGTGTGTTGGACTCCGAGGATCATTCAACCTAGTGCTCTGATACCAAGTTTGTCACGACCCAAGCCTAGGGCCTAGATGTGACCGGCGAATGGGGAACCCGAAGGAACCCCAAACAAGCCTCATAGCGTATCATTACACATCCTTGGTCGCGGAAGCAATTAAATGACCATAAGCGATAAGCATAATCAAGGGGGAAATCGGGACTAAGGGAGCAAGAAAAAAAGAAATGATACATAAATACCATAGATGAGTCAAGCTCAAGCATAATACACAACTTGTCCAACACCACCTCTAAACATGAGTACTTAGCGGGGGCCAAGACAAACTACCGGGCTCACCCTCATAGTCAAAACATAACTAGAAAGGAAAAGTTTTATACATAGCAAAAGATCATGAGCAACGTCCCCGAAATGGAGGACTCACCAATAACCACTATAGAAAATCGTACTAGCCACGCGGAGGAGGATGGTCAAGCGGTGCTCCGGTCCCTACATGGTGACATCATGTAGGCATAGAGTATGCGTTAGTACATTTGAATGTACTAAGTATATGGGATGCAATGCAATGCTACATTAGATGGACATCATAGGAAAAATGCGTAATCATACCCAATAGATAGCATATTAATGAAATGATATGTATAATGATGCTTACATAAAAATCATATTTAGTGGGACGTAGTACATGAGTGGCGAGTGACCATCAATATAGTATTTCCAAGGCCTACCACCCCCTTGGAGAGGCGAAAGAGGTACAAACCCCTCAATATGGTTACACGGGCCTACCACCCCCCGAGCTAGGGACCAAGGTACAAACCCCTCGATATGGTTATACGGGCCTACTACCCCCCGTACTAGGCAACCAAGGTACCAACCCCTCGATACGGTTATACGGGCCTACTACCCCCGTACTAGGCAACCAAGGTACCAACCCCTCGATACAGTTATACGGGCCTACTACCCCCCGTACTAGGCAACCAAGGTACCAACCCCTCGATACGGTTATACGGGCCTACTACCCCCCGTACTAGGCTTGGTCGACTCACAACACTTATTTAGAGAAAATCATATACATGTGTCCATTTCATCATCATTTCAGTAATTACATAACCATCCGACTCATAGGACGTACCTTGGACCTTCCCTTTCCTAAGAATTCTATAAATGGGCATTTTATCAAACACAAGGTGGGCAATTGTTCATGTAAATGAAATCATGTATTTCAAGAATACTAAGTCCAACCAATTCCAAAATCCATATAAATCAGCCCACCAACAACATACATATATATATCAACCTTCATAATTTGATCATGGAAGCATGTAAACCATAAACATCACATAATAATTCCATTTCATGATAATATGCAAAATGGACCATAATAGGGTGTGTAGTAGTAATTCCATAATTCAAGAGTTCATAAATAATCATAAGGACCCATAAACTTGAAGTAGAAATAGAGGATAAATGGTTGGACTTGTGGAAAGGAAGGTTTCCACAATCAAACCCACATACCTCAACTTTGGAGAATCCTTGATGAAGATTGAAATGGAGAATCGAAGCTTGAGATTGAGTCTTGAATCCGGAATTAGAGCTTGAGATGTTTGAATTTGGTTGAAGATCTTGGTGGAATTTTTTGGAGAGGGCTTAGAGAGTGTTTTTGGAGTTAAGAAAAATGACTAAGTATGGGACATATCCCCTTTTTATAAAAAACGTCTCCAACCCGCCTAAAAAGAAAGCTCACTGAAAATTGCAAATCTGCACAGACAGGTTTTACGAAAATGGTCATAACTCCCTCATCCTAACTCGGACTAAGGTGAAACCAAGTGAGTTGGAAAGCTAACTCAAAGAGCTTTAATTTGATAGGTTGCAGCCCTTCCAGTTCCTTGTGTGCTAAGAGATATGCCCCTTTAAAGTTGACTCTCCAAATCGCAATTTTTGCGATTTTCGAATTTTGATACGGTTGCTCTAAAATTCGGGTTAGACCCATTTCCCACTCAATTTGACCCCACAAATAAGAATATGAAGTCGAATTTCCGAAATCATGCACGGATTTTGAGATATATGGAAATTACAATTATAGGTGTTTCCGAAGCACATTTTCGGGCATTTTTGGGGTCGTTTCAGTCCGTCTTCAGTCTCTTTGTCTTTCCCATTCCTTTTTCAATTCTTCTTGCGCTTGAAGCCTGAAAATTTTGTGCCACTTGACTCTGCCACAAAGGCATTAGAGGCAACTTTAACAGCACCCTTATCCTCAAGTTCAACATGACAAGCGATATCAGAAAAAGTTTTGATACTATCATTATGGGTCAAGTTAACCTTCAAATGTTCCCAATTATTGGGAGGAGACTGGATCACTGCCTGAACTTGTTGTTCATCTAAAAGAACATGGCCAACACTCTTGAATTGGGCTATCATGTTTGACATCATCCTAAGGTGTTGTTTGACATTTTGATCATGACGCTTCTTGCAAGTGTCAAATTTGATAGTCAACTGACGGAGGTAGGTTACAGATGTACCCTCATATGTTCCTCGCAGATGTGCCCACATATCATGAGCAGTAGGAAATTCGTCACATTCATGTATGAGGTCCTCAACCACAGAACTAACTATTATTCCATGTGCAGTGGAATTAGCCTCTTTCCAAGCTTTATAAGCTTTAAGGTTTCTTCTGTGTTGTACGGTTTTTCCTCTTCTGATTGATTTAAAACATGATTTTTACCTTCAAGCGTATTTTGCTCTTCCAATACATACCATATTTTACGACTCCAGATGTCGTAACTGTCACCTTTAGTTTTTCACCTTTGTTTAAGTCATCAATGATACTTTTTGATGCCATGACTGTATTTGAGAGGCAATTAGGCAAGAAACATTTTAATAAATTTCGCATGTGACATATACATTCAAGAAAATCAATTCTCATAAAGGTTTCATATTTAATGTAAAATCGAAAAGATATGTAAGCATCCAATCATCATCTATGAACTAAATATTTAACCAAAATTTGAAACTAATTTCTTAATTTGTATACTAATATATATTTTAGACCATAATCACAAAGATTTACATGTCTAATAATCAAGCATCATATGATAATGTGCAATAGAATAACAATCCACTAATCCATAAAAAGGGATAAAACTCAAATATTCATATTAAAGCATAATCAAAGATGTTTAGCACATAGTTTATAAAGAATAAAAAAAATGCTAAACTATGTTTATGTTGTGAAGTTTTACCCACTTAACTCCTATTTTCACTGCATACTTTCATAATGGTTCATTATGCCCAACGTCGAAATAAGATTTAATCAGTTCATTCTTTCAGTGTTCTGGTAAGGAATGATACAAAACGTCGCAAACAACCCACTCATCAACTTGAATGAAATTTTCATTAATCTCATTAAATTTCATGATAAAGGATTTGAGGAAGTCTAGTAAAGAGTCAAGAGGATCTATCTTCAAAGACATAAACTCTTTAAGATCTTTATCTCTTTTCCTTCAAATGGCCCTTTGATTCCTTAACAGATTCTGTGTTGCCCTTGAGACACCAATCCGTATGATTTCACGCCCTCGGAAACATGTCCTATGGCAAGATGCTCTTCTACATTGTCCTTTTGCTCGACTTTGAGAACTTCTACTTGGAGTAATACGAGTTTGTTCCTGTTCAGTCATGCCTAAAATAGGAACAAAGAAACAATAAGAATGGTTGAACCATTCAATGTGACAAATATGTCACTTTTATTTGTAGAAGACAAAAAATTGTTTAAGAAACATAAGTACTAAATGAATTATCAAGACCAATATTTGAAAAACCTAATATATAAACGCATATATTAATAAAAAAATATATCTCACCCGTTTTAAAACATAAGGACACAAATTCCTTTTCCAAAAGAATAATTCTAAAAGGATATAAAACTTTCTCAAAAAAAAACTTTAAATATATTATAATATTTTAAATATATTATAATATATTTTAAACTCGTTTTAAATATGTTTTACTATTATAATATATTTACGGAAAGCTATGAATGAGTAGAGCATGAAAAATTAAGTTTCAAATTAAAATATTATATAACCAATTTTCACATCGCAATCAACTGAAGCAGTTTTTCAGGAAAAATAGTCCAAAAATAGCCAGCTTTCAAAAAATCATATCTCACTCATTTTAAATCTATTTTTCTATTATAATATATTCACGAAAAGTTATGAATGATTAAATCATGAAAATTAGAGTTTCATGCTAAATTTTTGAATATGCAAAACCAAAAACACAGAAAACAACAGCAGATTTTCTTTAAAAAAACGACAAAATCTTTTCCATTGTAGGACAAGGAACACTATCTACAATATGAGTCAGAATCATTATAGGACATGAAATCCTATCTATAATATAGTTAATCCATATTCAAAAGGCTTTAAAAAAATCTCAATTTCTTCCAAAAAAATTTCATCGATTTTCAAGAAAAAAATAGTCACAAATTTTTTTAAAAAAACACAGTGAAATTCACATGAAAACATCAATCAATAGGATCAAATAACTATGCTCTGATACCAATGAAGGTATTTTAATAGCAAAACAACAACAAGATGTGTACCTTATAACTTGCAGTGGAAATAGTTGTTGTTGATTTCACTATCAAAACGAATTTCTCCAGATCTCTTTTTGAATCACAAGGAAACAAATATCGTTCTTGTTCACAAACTAAGTGTCTGAGATTGTGTCGATTGAATATTGGCAAAAGGATAACTTTTGGTTTTTCTCTGTTTTTCCTTTTATTTTCAACGTTCTCTCGTTTCTGCCTCTTATGTTCTGAAAAGAATAAGGTCTCCTTTTAAAAGGAGAAGTTGGAACAGTTACAACTTCCTAACTGTTCCTCTTTCTTTTAAAAAAATTTGATCTTATCCATTAAATAAAATGGATTGGATCGGGTCGGTCCACATGGGCGATACACGACCTACCAAAAACTTACATGAGTATCAACATAAATGAACACAAAACTCATGGACAGGGATATTCTATAGTTCTCTCCATGACTTTTCAAAGAAAAAAATTAAACTAGGAGGATTCCATCAAAATTTCCAAATACTGACCATTGAAATGGTACTACCTTATAGATGTTGGTGACTCGAACCCATAAGTTTGAGGTTGTAGGTTGAGGGTGTTATCATGTGAGCAATCCCCTCTCACTACTAAAAACTCACGAAAAATATTTAGTAGCTATTTCCACATATTTTTTAATTGAATCAGTGAGAAAAAACATAAAATATTCAGTGCCTATTCTCAGTATTTCAATGGGAACATATTTTCCACTATGCGTTTTTCCAATGAACTAGTTAGCTGAAAATAGGGTAGAAAAATCATGTTTTATAGCACAAATTTACCATTGATTCACAGTGGAGAAAACTTTTGTTTCTAATAATGTCGTGTCCATATTTGCAGTTGTATATGTTAAAATGTAATTTACTTTCTAAAATACTCTATTCTTAAATACAAAGTAAAATAACAGGTATTGGAATTTTTTGCATTAACAATATAAAAAAAATATTTATACACCGTTAGAGAAAAATATTTTTATAATAATAAATTGGCAATTCTCTTAAGATGTTAACTTTAGAAAAGTGGCTTGTTACAAACACTGCACTAGGGTTTGTTTTCATAAGAATATTAGGGATTATTTTCATATAAAAATTTGTACGGTAGAAATTTCCATGATGAGGAGAGCCACAACTGACATATTGTCTGAATGCCTCATTGAAAAAGTTGTCTCTTACCTTAGTTTTAAAGATGTAGCCAAGATGAGCATTCTCTCAAAAACAGGCTACGAACGTGGTTCATGCATCCCAACATTGACTTCAAATATCATTATAGTGGACACAATTTTGAAATATTGGATATAATCATGGACCGATATAGGGACGAAAAAATTTCGATTGATAAGTTTGAATTATCATACTGTCATATTTTTCCAATTTCCCAATATATTGATAAGTGGCTTGACATTGCGCTTCAGAATGGTGTGAAGTATCTTTTCTTTGTAGTTCGTAACTTTTCATTGCCTATTTTCACAATCTTGGCATCAAAATCTTAAACAAAATTGATTGTGGAGTGGTGTACTCTTATACCTGTTTCATTTTCTAATGGTGTGACGAATTACAATTCTTTGAGAAAGCTTTCTCTAACCTATGTCAAATTAGATGAAAACCTACTACAAACTCTACATAATTGTTGTCCCTTGATTGTCAGTTTCATCTTTGATTATTGTTGGGGGTTGAAAAAGATTGAGTTGTTGAATTTTCAAAAGATCAAGTCAGTTTCCATTAAGACAAGGAGAGGACGAGACCATCTTGTTAAAATTCAAGCACCAACTCTTGAACACTTGACTTATGAGGGTTATTTAACAGAAAAATTGGGTATTGTTGAATGTCAGAATCTAAAATCTTTAGATATATCACACGTGACAATATCTGATGAATTTCTGCAGAGCCTTATTTCTGGATCTCACTCCCTGAAGGACTTGAAGATTCATAATTGTGGGGACATAGTGGAGATTGATTCTTCGAATTAGGAGTCACTTGATTATATGTAATATAAAATTCCTAAACTTAAATATGCAATAGAGTCGAGACAATTGAAGCACTTGAAAATCAATTTTCATTGCTCAAGAAGTTTAAAAGCTGCATGGTTCTGTAACTTGAGGAAGTTTCTATCAAATTCGATCTCTTACCCTCAAGTTTTCCTTTATTTTTCCCAATGCAATGAGATCAATTTGATAGATTTGCAATTGCACCACGGAGTTGCTACCCCAAAGTCGACATTTTATATGTCAAAGGTACATGTACGAATGGGGAGGATCCAACGTTTCTAGATGCTTTGCTATGGAGTTGTCATCCTAGGAGACTCAACATAATATCAATAAGTGCAACATTTAAATGCTTCATTAATCGTTTGATATATATGAAGAATTTGAGTCACTCTCCTTCTCATGAAAGCGAGCCTTAGCATGGTCAGTTAAAAGGAGCACACGTCTACATATTTGCTGATAATAGAAGTCAGAGTTGGCATCCTCTAGAACTCAATAGAGAAGAGCTCTCAATAAGGTTCAGCATACCATGTTACATTAATTATTTTTTATTATTAGATTGGTGAGGTAGTTTATTCTATTGCAAATTGAGTGCCCTTATTCATAACAGTATAGAATGCACTTTATTTTTTTCTTTATTTCTCATGCTGCGCTAAATTGAGCTCCTGAACCAGATTCCGCCTTTGGAACTCTGTTTTACTTCTTCTGAGATGGTCATTACAAGCTTAGCCGTGTACTCTGAATTAGGCAGCAAACTGTTTTATCATCAAATAAATGCAAAGAGCTTTACTTCTTTTTGTCTTCTATCATGCGGTTCTTTTGCTGTCGTAAATTTGATTCTGTTAACGTTAGGAATTGTTTGTTAACGCTGGGAATTGTTGGTAATGAACATGTGGCATTCACAATAACTGTGAAAAGAAATGGTATACAGATAATTTTTTGGTCTGAGGTGCCATTGGAGGACTAGAATTCTTCATAAACAAAAAGTTACATAAGATGATAGCTACTCATTAGCTTCTTTTATGGTCTACTCTCTTTAGTTATTGTGTTTATTGTATTTAATGTTAAAATGAGTGGCATCATTGGTTCGTATGGTAAACTTAAACTCGAAATAAAAATATCTGCTTGAATAATGTGAAAATAGCATCAGTTCAACGTGCTCAAGTACATATAATAGTCATGCCTGTTCTCAACTCACTTATTCTAAATCCTGAATTCGCCTCACTTCATCAAAATCCTTCACAAATGTTGTGTCACGAAATACCAGCATTGTTTGATTCCAATCCATCCCCTGGACTCTAGACTAGACAACATTACTTGTCACCAGACATGTTTTTTTCTAGAGTCTGATACTTGATTTGGGGCCCGAATAATCCGGATTAGGCGAGAAGTCTATTTTAGAGGGTAAAAACCGTAGACACGTAATTTTTGACTGAACTTGAAGTTTTACAACATTTTTAGCGTTTAAACATTTCTTTTATAGCTAGATTAAATATTTTGATTTTATTTTATTTTAGTAAATTTGTTGTAAAATTATTTCAAAACTACAAAGATAGAGTCACATTTTAGAGTGAGTTTTATTTTTCATTGTTTAAGAAAAGTATAAAAATTTATGGGAAAATATATGTTTTCTTTTAATTTAGAGTTTTATAAATAAGCTAATATTACTTAAGTATATATTTAAATTAGCTATTTAATTTTTTTATATTTTTATTAATTCAAAATAGTTTCCTAATATATTTATCATTACATTTTATTTTTATTTTATTTTATTTTCTTTCTTTGAGAACAAAAATAAAATATAAAATAATTAAGTAAAACTACCTACCCCAACCCACCTGCATGTCATTACCCACTACCCATTATCACATCCCACTCTCATCCTCAATCACACACCCCTATACTCCCTCCACTCACATAAAAATCACGCACACACAGAGACTACATATAAAACAACATCCTACACTATACTAAATACACATAAAAAGTCTACACACGGAAAACAATCAAAAACACACACACTCAGAAGGAAAAAAAGAAGAAAAGTAACACTCGGCACATCTGGAACAAAAGAAAAAACAAAACATGATAAAAGTTGAGTTCGAAGTTTATTTTCATGGTTCCGGTTGTAGTCTTTTCTTTGTGAATTAATTTTCACAAGAGGTAACACTTAATCCTTTTTGTATAGTTTAATGTTATGATTATACAAGCATTGGTTACAATATATTGAAGTTGTCAAATTTCGCATGTATTTAAACCATTAATATTCAGTGATGTTATAATATGAAGTATGTTCAAATATTTCCTATCAACTTTATGTTTAGATCTTTTATATTCTTAGACTTAGTGCGACATTGTTATAACAAACCTTAGTTTATTTCATGTTTAAACAACCCATAGTTTATTTTAATGTTTAAGTAAAACTATTGTCTACGTCAATTCTTATTTTTATATTTTGATTCTCGTATGATGATACATGTATTTATGGCTTAAGAAACTGAAATGATGATAATAATTAATGACAAATATTTATTATGTAAAATATTGATTTTAATTAGTAGGTTTTTCTTTTCATTTTAATGACTAAAATAAAGAAAATAAAAGATTTTAGGTGCTCATAATTCCTAACATGTTTATACTAATACAACATGTGCAAAACTTATATAGGAAAAGTGTATATTTTTAATTTGTCTATTTTTCATTTTGTGTTTCTTATTAATATTGTATTCATTCTTATTTTATTTTTTTAGAAAAACATAAAATAAAAATAAAAATTTACAACTTTCTTTGCATTTCGTTTGAGTAATGATTATTTTTAGAGTATTAAATTAACGATTTTATTTTGACCTATGTAAATATTTGGTTGTTGAATTATGCCTTTAGTGAGTCACAACGATTTACTTTTAACAAAAAATAATTTAAAGTCCTTCGACTTTATAAAAATAATTCAGATTTTTAGTTTTTTTAATTAAATTGAATCATTAGGAACCTGATAGGCCAATAATAATAATAATAGGCAAGTTTTACTAATTGAAGAGCATTACACAAATTTATGACATGATATATAAATAAACAAATAAATCATGGCAAGGTTGGAAAGCGTTGCTATCAATACACCACACACTAATAATAATAGGACAATTATTAAACAGTTTATAATAAATCAAAGAAGGTGGGACATAAGCATTTTTATGTAAGCTCATAAACATAATATATCCAAAATTAAGTCAAGCCAGGTATAAGTCAATAAAGCGATCGTGCTAGAACTACAACACTCAAGGGGTGCCTGACACGTTCCCCTCGGTCAACAGAATTCCTTACCTAGATTTCTAGTTCGCAGACAAATAAAATAAAGAGTCAACTTACTTTTGATTAAGGATTTAAATAAGGTGACTTGGAACATTAAAACTCAAATCCAAGTGGCGACTCTCTAAAATAAATAATCTTTTTTCAAAACTTCATTTGGAAAAAATAGGGGTGTGACAAAGACGATTGCATTCTCAGGTCTCAAACTCGAAACTTCTGGATAAAGATGAAGGAGTACTTACCAATCTACCACATCTTTAATATTATTTATGCTTAAAACTAAGTGTCGTTTATGTCCATAGGAGAATGACAAAGGCAGCATAGTGTATCATTTGTCACTCGCCACCATAGCCATATTACTCAACCAGCTGGTGCATACTAAGTAGGAACTCTGTTTTACTTCTTCAGCAGTGCCTTCTTCCTGTCCATTTTCCATTTTTCATTTTTCATTAATGTTCCCACTAACAGTGGAATTAGAATGAGTATGCCAGTTTTATTATCGCAATGAGGTACTTGTGATAACATAGGTTTCTTTACAATAAATTTTCATAACATTCTAGACTGAGAGGTGTCTCGGAAAAACAAATCCCTCTCCCTACAACAGCAGATTGAGTACCAACACAAATGAACACAAAACTCCTGGACCAGGATATTCTGTAGTTTTCCACACGACTTTTCGAAGAAAAAAATTAAACTAGGAGGATTCCATCAAAATTTCCAAATATTGATCATTCAATGGTTCCACTCTATGCATAGCGCAAAAGAAAAATAAATTTGTAACATTAAAGATGGTCCTATCTTATAGTTGTTGGTGACTCGAAACCATAAATTTAAGGTTGGGGGTGCTATCACCTGAGCAACCCCCTCTCACTACTAAAAAATCACTATTTTCGCATTGAAATTTCCTACTGGAAAATGTTTAGGGTCTATTCCCACAGGTATTTTGATTGAATCAATGAGAAAAAAATAACAAAAATGTTCATTGGCTATTCTTAGTATTTCAATGGGAGTCTGTTTTCCCACCATGCGTTTTCCCAATGAGCTTGTTTGCGGGGAATGGAATGAAAAAATCATGTTGTATAGCACAAATTTACCATTGATTCACAGTGGGAAAAACCTTTGTTTCTAGTAGTGCCATGCCCATATTTGTAGTTGTGTATGTTACAGAGGAGAGACTAGAATACCAACTTCATGGTTCTGACTCGAAGTTCAAATTCGAGTAGAATTTATGGAAATTGACTTGTCTATGGGACTGTGAGATATAAATTAAAGAAAAGAAAATCATCCAGACAAACAAAATGGGGTACTTGTCCCCCATCTACCACAAACTAATTTGTGGTTGCAAAAAACAAATTGTCCCTGGTGTTAAGTCAATTTCCAGAAAGACTCAAGTTTTAAGTCTTGGTTGTTAATACCAATTATACAACATTTGTCTTGTCCATTTTTGGCATAATTGAAGAAAAAATAATACAAAATTGGCATCACTAACTACAGAACTTGTGGTCCATGGATGAGTAGTCACTTCTAACAACTTGTTAGTCATATTTTCTAGTGTTCCACAAGACTTTTTAGAAGACGGAGAAGACTTAACAAATAATACTCCTTAGTTCCTAATTTTTTCTAAATGTTGTATTCATTTCGAGGTCATGGACGACTATCTCTGCAGTGTGTTACGCAAGATAACGTGACTTGGTCCCGTTAAGTAAGTAAGGAACAATTGAAATACTCATGGTGCTTTCAGTATTTATGTGTGAATATCTGAATATGTAAAAGCCCTTCCTTCGATGCTACAGTTTATTAGTTCACAAAGGTATATTCCAATTGTAGAGTAAGCCAAACATGCAATTTAGAGAAAAGAAGTACTCAATTCGTTTCAATTTGTTTGTCTTACTTTCCTTTTTAGTCAGTTTTAAAAAGAATGTTTCTTTACGTTTTTGGGAATTCTTGAATTTTAACTTTTCACATGACACGTTTAAGACCACAAGATTAAAGGTTTGGTACATTCTATATATCTTTAATTTGAGACCACAAGATTCAAAAGTCTTTTTTACTTTTTAAAACTCTATGTCAAGTCAAAACTGGATAGACAAATTGAAACAGAGGGAGTAGTATCTAATTGCTGGAAATGATCTCCGATAATCAAACACTTAATTGGAAATACTTGTTGAACATATGCCATTGAAGTAAAGGAATATGAAGTACTGCTCACCTAGTTTACCTGGTTCTTTCATATGTTCATAGAGAAAAAAAAAATACAATAAAGTTGCGATCAATCATATACAAACAACAAACAAGAAAATTAATAAGAGAGAAACTAAAACAGAAAAATTCCAACAACTAGTCCACAACTGTAGCCGATAACTACTGATTCCCACGTAAATCCACTTGCAAAATGTGACTCATCTTCTTCTTCTCCAGACTCCAATGGTTCAGGAACATGCGATGGATCATTCATTCCACATTGTTTTGATAAAGGAGGACTGCATAAATCAAGGTTCCCAGCATACGAGTCATTTTCAAATGTTTTGAATTGTGGACCTTAAGGAATTGGTCCGACGAGAAGATTCTGAGAGAGATTAAACATTTCCAAAAAAGGTTAGCCTTATCAATTCTTGCGGAATCTTTCCCTGTGAGCCGATTCCAAGAGAGATCTAACGCTTCAAGCGTATTCAACTGTCCCAGTTCCATTGTAATATCACCTGTAAGATTGTTACGTGATAAACTGAGCCAAAGTGAGCCAAGATCCTCTAGTGATTCTTGCTAGCTCAATATCCTGGCCTTTGATTACCAAACTCATTGAATCCTTATATGATGTTCCTTCAGATGGTTACATGTACTTGATCTCTCCAGTGTTTTTTGTCTTTTGCTTCTATAGATGTAGCGATGATCTAATCTTCTCATTCTTTGATGTTTAAAATCACGAAGAAACAATTTAACTATCACAAAGTTGCCACCTCCTCGAGGTCCAGGCACTTCAGCATTCATGTTCAATTTTCATTACAAGGATGAACAGGACTTTAAGTCAAAGTGAATGAACATGTATTATAAGATCTAAAAATGGTTGGAATTTAATATCTTCCCGTGTAACTCGTCCAACATAACAGTCAATTGCTACAGTGTAATGACTCCGCAGGACAAGTTGGACAACAACAGACATAATACCAAGTACAAACGAGTACCACAATACCTGGAGCAATACGTGGTCCAAGACGCAAAAGGGAAACAGGCTCTGCTAAAGAAGATAGCAAAGGAGCAAGAGTAATAGCTGCTAGAGTAATATAAGTAGTGGTAGATTTCACTAAAGAATCTATGGATGAACTTGCTTTTCTTTGAGTTTCTTAGAATTAGATCTGGAACCTCTCTTTTATTCTTTTTTTCCTTTGTTTTTCCTCTTGTTATTCCCAAAAGAAAAGGAACAGGTCCCTCTTGTGGCCTGCAACTAGTTTATTTTTAATACAAAGTTCGTCTTGTTACATTTGGTGCTTTCATTGTCCCTCCTTCTACCATGGGTGATGGTGCACACA
>JAGDQO010002461.1:0-43359 GCA_018342035.1 Solanum appendiculatum | reverse complement strand
ATCACCTACAGTGTTAAAGGAAGTGAGGAATGGTGAAGCTGCTGATGATATGCATCACATATGAAAATAGACTATTCAGACAATCATCAGAAACACCAGGCATACCTTTATTTCTTCTGGGCTTTTGTTAACTTCCACCGCAATCCTCTCTATCCAATTCTCAGCAATTAGCATACCCTGTGGGCCTCCAAATCCTCTAAAAGCTGTATTACTAGGAAAATTAGTGAAACATGCTTTTCCATTAATCCTCATATTTGGTATTTCGTAGACATTGTGTGAATGGAACATAGAACGTTCAAGTACAGCGACTGATAGGTCTAACGAATTTCCAGCATTATTGTAGATATCAAGATCCAAGGCAAGAACTTTCCCGGCATTTGTAAAACCAACCTAACAATAATAGAGAATGTTAATATTGTTTCTCCATATTCAAAAGAAAATGCTAATAGAAATCAGAACAGAAAATGACGCAAACCAATGCCTACCAAACACATTAGTAAAACGAATAAAACCAATTTTTTCCCTTCCTATCACCCTCTGCTTGAGGATGTTTATATAGTCCAATAATCTATATCTGCTAAGTATTATACTGATTGGTCCATGTAACAAAAAATAGTACAACAGGCTGGGCAAGAACTTGTCGAGTTCGTAGCCTCGTCTTTTCTCCAGTTGTTATTACTACACTACAAAATCCGCAAATAATGCCTAAAGAGTTTATCTGTCTATGCAGCCCAACAATTAAATGTGTCCAGTAAATCAGAAAGTGTACATATCCGTTCATCACAATATTTATGAAACATCTACCATTTCGACACATCGCAAAACATTTGGCACACTCAAATAACAAAATCTGTTCACAGATACTAGTTACACTAATTCAAATTTAAACTACAATATCATGTGTTTCCCACAAATGCTTGAGCAATAAACACCGCAGAAGTGAGTGAGTTAAGCAAGCTTTCCCATGCCATACAAATGTCGGATAGAATGAGCCTAGCTGTGTGTAACGTGATCATAAACTCATCTATTTACCTTGTACTTCCCAAGAAAGCTATGTCGTTGCCCCATTATCATCATGTCTATATCCCTATCCAGAATAATTTTCACTGGACGATCCAACAGGTATGATGGAACAGCCACAGCAGCAGCAAGCATAGCAGACCTAGTCTCCTTGCCTCCAAAACCACCACCTATCCTTTTGGTCTTGCAAACCACTTTTGACATCGGAAGACCAAGAACGCGAGAGACATACTTCTGGTGCTTCTGAGGAGCCTGCAAGATAAACAATGATTGGGACACCAAATTAGCAGCGCAGATATTCCCCCTTTCCAAACAAGTAAATTACAGAGATGTAGCATCTTAAATTGGATATTAACCTAATCCACATGTCGAACTAAACCCATCTAACAGCATAATATTGATCTCTAAGAAACCAATAGTTATCTAGAACCAAAATCATAAAAACACCTCATGATTATTTCAAACTGACACCAAACTTAGATGACTATGTTTGATCACATATACATCATGTGAGTCTGAGAAGAAAGAGTAAGTAGAGAAAAGCTAAGAACTTTAGGAGGTTAGCTTTGCTATTTCTAGTTAAAACTAAGTTTTGCAAACCTTTTTGATTTTTGCATCAAAAATTTAAAACAACAGCAGTCACAAAATAAACATATAAAAAAGCAATCAATGTTCAAATATGTGTCATCTGAGAGTTTCAAATATTGAAAACACATTCAGGATACATGTATTTTCTAAACAAGCTCTAATATCAATTGCAGTTTGGGCGTAAGAGCAACTTATTAACTGAAATTGAGTTCGGCAAATTATGGATGCTGCATTAATAGCTAGTGAGTGTGTGGACTCAAGGATTAAAGGAGAGATCCCAGGAATAATGTGCAAGCTTGTTATAGAAAAGGCATATGATCATGTCAACTGGGAGTTTCTGCTTAATATTCTAAAGCAGATGGGGTTTGGAGACAAATGGCTTAAATGGATTGGTTTTTGCATCAAAACTGTCAGGTTCTCCATACTTGTTAATGGAGAACCTGCTGGTTTTTTTCCTTCGGAGAGAGGCCTACGACAGGGGGATCCTCTCTCTCCTTTCCTATTTATTTTAGCTATGGAGGGTCTTAACAGTATGATTAGAGTGGCCAATCAGAACAATTGGATAAAGGGTTTCAACATTGGTAACCGGTCAGGGTTTGATTTGCAAATAAGTCAACTTCTATATGCAGATGACACAGTAATATTTTGTGATGCAAAAGCGGAACAAGTTAGTTACATTAGAGTTGTTTAGGTGATTTTTGAGGCTATTTCTGGGCTGGCTGTGAACTGGAGGGAAAACAGCATCTTCCAAGTCAAGGAAGTAGCAAATATACAGATGTTGGCAAGCATCTTGCAATGCAAGATAGAGCACTTCCCAACTACTTACCTGGGAATGCCTTTGGGGAATAATCACAAGGAGCTTGAGATATGGGATGGTATCATTGAAAAGATAGAGAAGAAGTTGGCTAATTGGAAGGCAAATTATCTATCTCTGGGAGGAAGAGTCACTCTGATCAATTTTGTTCAATTATGTTCTGGATGTGTTGCCTACATATGTTATGTCACTCTTTCCTTTACCAGCAAAGGTAGAAGAGAGGTTAGATAAATTGAGACATGATTTTCTATGGTCGGGAAACAAAGAAGGAAAAAGAATACACTTAGTTAAATGGCAGACAGCCTTACGCCTTACTAAGCAAGAGGACAAGAGGTCTTGGTATAAAAAACCTGAGGGTCCAGAACAAAAGTCTACTTTCTAAATGGCTTTGGAAATTTGTGATCGAAGATCAGGCATTATGAAGGAAAGTAATTTTCAACAAGTATGGGCAGAATGAGGAGTGGGTGTCTAATGCAGTAGATAGCACGTATGGGGTATCAGTATGGAGATCAATCAGAAATTTTTGGTCTAGTCTGAATGAGAATTTGGTGTTCAAAGTGGGAAAGGGTAACAAAATATTTTTTTGGAAGGACAAGTGGATTGGACAGGAGTGTCTAAAGTCGGTCTTCCCAGACCTCTTTACATTCTGTACTAATCCTGATGCTAAAATTTCTGAGATTTGGTCCCCTCAGGGATGGAATCTCACCTTTAGGAGAAATCTAAATGATTGGGAAGTGGATAGAATTGCTGAACTGCTTCTCAGATTGGGTGAATTCACAGGCCTTACTACAGAAACAGACGGTATAAGATGGAAACACGACTCTGATGGCAAGTTTTCTATGTGTAGACTGTATAAGAGAGAGATTATGACCCACCCAGGGGGGATTCTTGGTCCATGGAAACAAATATGGAAGTCAACCAAGGTGAAATGCTTCACCTGGTTGGTCTCCAGAAGGGCATGTCTCACCCAGGAAAAACTCAAGAAAAGACGCTTCCAGATTGTCTCTAGATGTTTCTTTTGTCATGAGAAGGAGGAAACTAACAGCCACTTATTCCTACACTGTAGGATTACTGTTCAGGTGTGGCACATGGTTCTCAGCATTTCTCAAGAGCCCATCTTTTGAGCTGTTGGATGAGGGGGGGCGGGGGGGGGGGGGAGCAAGACCCCAAAAAGATGGTGGTCTATCGTACCTACTTGTGTCTGGTGGGCTATTTGGAGAGAGAAACCTCAGGTGTCATGAGAATATTACTAACACTATTCAGAAAGTTAAAGAAAATTGCATTAACATGTTGTATCTTTGGTGTAAAGAAGATGATATAGAAGATGTAGAACAGTTGGTAGATTTCCTAGGATCTATGTAATTATGGATATAGCTTGTAACTTCTTGGAGGTAGCCAGAATACCCTTAATGCTGAAGAATACAACTTTACCTTTATCAAAATAAAATAAAATTGAGTTCCATGATATGATCAAGGCTTTGGCAACTCAATGGCAGATGGCTAGCACTTCCCCTTATTACCACTTCTTTTAATGATTATATTAACACATACATCTAAACAAGCAAACCATGAGAAGAATAAAAAGATACGACACCAGAATTAATGCCCTATAAACCTCATATACTTGAGGAACTAAGAGAGAATGGCTAGATTTATGTTTGAAGTACCTGGGTAGATGAGATCATGTGCACCTCATTCCCACTATCCACTGTCCATAAAAAAGTGCCATGAGGCTCCAAATAGAAATGTTCTTGACCACCTACCCTAACTTCTCCTTCTATAATACTGTCACATTGACCTGACTGGAAACACTGTTCAACATCTCCCTTTGTCAAACACCTTTCCGTATTAGGATGATAACTGTTGGCCTGTATAGCATCCTCTATCGATAAAACTGCAGGTAACCCCTCATACTCAACATGAACCTTTCTGGCAGCAAGTTTTGCATTTTCATGTGTGTCAGCTACAACCACTCCGATAACCTACAAATATTCACCCAGACAACAATAGGTAGCTATGAAAAAACAGTTGAAATTATAAAGTCATTCCCAAATCAAAATCTTATTACAAGTCTAACCCACTTAACATTGCAAGAGAAGCCAGTTTATTCTGAATATTAAAACATCTCAGAGTATACCATCATACCTGACCCACAGAAGTGACAAACTCTGTGGCAAAAAGTTCTTCATCATGAATAACTGGTCCAATCATATTCTTACCAGGTACATCTTTAGCCAAAAAGATACCAGCAAATCCAGGAGAGGACCTGGCTCCCGAATCATCTATCGAAAGTATACGAGCATGAGGTTTTTTACTCAATATCAGAGCAGCATGCAAACTATTGGGTGGCATTGGCGCATCATCTGTATATTCGGCCTCTCCAGAAACCTGAAAATGGTCAAGCTTATCAGCCAAGATATAAGTGGCAATTTTGGCCAAACAGAGCCAATAAAAGGACAGCTATTTCATCAGAATGCCAGCTCAAAATAGTCAAACACTTTCAAAAGTTCCAATTTCCTATGCATAGACAGAGCTGTACACTATAGATTTTGCAATCATAGAAATAGCTTCCTTCTCAAAAGAGAGAGTACCAGAGCAAAATTAGAAGCAATAAAGGGACCCAATGTTGTTGATCGGAAATTAATAATAATACAGTAATCCATTTAGTGACTAGATCCAAGAATTTTAAAGGGAGCCAATGTTGTTCATCACTAGAAATACGCTCCTGCACAAGCCAGAAAATATATAAACTGGAGAAAGTAGAAAGTGACACCATGTCCCCCTATGCTGTTAGTACAGATTCAATCCCAATACATGGAACAAGGAGGAGCAGCAAGGAACTAAAGACACAAAATTCACTTTTTCATGATCCAACAACAAATGTATCTTTTGTGTGCTTGTTCTTCATCAAAATTGCGGAAGTAAAAGATTAGCTACATTCATGAACTCCATTAGCACAGAGGCCGTTCCAGCCCTTACGTCAATCATCGCGTAAGCATTAGTGCCATGCTAGGAGGTCAAGAAGTCTTTAAGCATTTAGCAGTTGCTTCTTATCTGTCCACATGCAATCTAGGATTTTGTGGAATTATCATCTTCCAAATCTGAACAGTTCAGGAATAGACATCAATAAATATAGCATAATTATCAAGCTATGAATGTTGTTACCTGAAGCCTTGATGAAATATGAACTTCAGGGGAACCCACAGAAGTACCATGCCTCCTGATCTCAAAATCCTGAATAGAACTAACGGATGGTCGAAGAGATGAATCTACAGCTGAAATATGCGAAGCTGGAACTTTCTCAAGAAATAATGGTTGTCCATCCATCTGATGACAAACCCACAAGAAAAATTTGAAGAAGAAGCTAAATGTTAATGATTTTCGAAACTCAACCATCCCACCAGGTGCATCTTCTTTCAGCACAATTTCCTTATCCAAAATTTTCAAAGAATCCTGTAGCAGCTCTTTATTCCAACTTTTCCCGATTAAGAAGTCACTAGTTTTTGATGCAGCAAATGAAAGTGGAGCAACCCCACCATATACAATCAAAGCATCTGAAACTACCCATTTCTTATCCTTCTCTTCAAGGCAGACACGCATCCCAGCATTGACGATGGCAATATCATCATCTCTCCTATGAGATTGTTTAAATTCTTTCACAAACTCGAATGGCTTATTCCAAGGCAATGATACTGACAGTAAAATTTCACTACTTGTCAGATCCACTTTACGATAGCCACGGAAGAAATTTTTAGCCAGACATGTTCTGACATTTCCTTTGCAGTCAATTATTCGAAACTTTGCTCCTGTTGCCATCCAAAGAGGGTTCAAATCTGATATTGGACTCGCAGTGCAGATATTCCCACCAACTGATGCAACGTTTCGTATTTGTGTTCCAGCAAACCACTTTATCTGCTCGATGAGAGCTCGACATGATGATGTTTCATACTCCGGGCGGTTATTTCTTACCTTCTTTAATACATCCACAAGCTGTGACAACTTAACTCCAGCACCTATTTCTAAGCCATCATCCTCAACTCTTATATGGTTAAGTTCAGGAACATGTGCAACAGATATTGATATAGGATAGTGAATACCTTTAAGCCTGACTTCAATTCCCACCTCTGTATTTCCAACAACTAACCGGGCATCCGGAAATTTTTCTTTTAAATCCAACAGATGTTGAAGTTTTACGGGCCTATACCACTTTCGTCCATTTGATCCACTCAAACTTAAATAAGTCAATTTCCTTAATAAAAGATCAGGAGGAAAAATAAGTTCTTTGCTGGTGTACGCGGTTCCATCGGTTTCATTGTAAGAAAATGGCTTCCAGCCACAATCATTGCTTAAATTTTGTTTGATGGTTTCTTCACTACTTTCAGCCTTCGGCCCACATGAACAAGGCTTACCCGTTGAAGGACAGATAAATTCACCAGTAGTAATGTCTTGTAAAGATGTGTTGGTGTATAAAGCATTATTAGTTTTTGCGAATACCCGAAATGCGTCAACAATTGGCCTATAACCAGTACATCGACATAAATTTCCGGCAAGGCTTTCTTCAATTTGCTCTTCTGTAGGCTGTTCTTTAGATGATCGTAGTAATGCATACATGGACATGACGAAACCAGGTGTGCAGAATCCACATTGTGAACCATGCGAGCGAGCCAATGATTCCTTTAGAATGTAGTTGAAAAGCAGAGGAGTTACAAGAATGTTGCATACATCATGATCCATAAAAAGATACTATTTGAATTAACAAATAATGTTGAAAAACCATGCGAAAATCATGGGACATGTGAAACCAACTAATGTACCTGAATTGGGTGCAATCCAGCTTTGTGGTTTCCAATTCCCTCCACTGTAATGACATGCATCCCTTCCACAGAATATAGAGGAGCCAAGCATGCATTTACTGCATGGTGCCTATAGAGAAAATACAACTTTATAAACTGAATATGATTTATGGAATACTAACTGAATTGGAGGGATGTGCCGGGGGCCAATCAAATCAAGCAGACTTCAAGTTTACCAATTTATTGCTTGCTAATAAATTATTATGATTATATTCTTTTATCTCTTAATCAAATCAAGCAGACTTCAAGTTTACCAATTTATTGCTTACTAATAAATTATTATGATTATATTCTTTTATCTCTTAACCAACCATATTTTTTGTTGAAGTATATTACCATCTCATCTAAAAGCTTAAGCTGTTAGAGCACACTTTATATTAATTAACTAGTAAAATTACCCGCGCTTCGCGCGGGAATTTAAAATCACGGAATTTATAAAGTAATACTTAAAACCTATCAATCATTAAAACTAAAACACTATATTATCTTACATACAAGATTACGTAGTAACGAACATCTTATCTTATATCTTAAATATATAAAATAGAGAATCCTAGACCCGCCTATGTGGCTCCCTCACATATCAAGATTTTATTGTGTAGTTATCTATGTTTTTGGGATTAAAAGACGCTCCAGTCTAGTCATATTCCTCTATAGGTCATCCGGAACAACATCCTTGAAGCCATATCAAAAGTTTATTAATTCTTGTCTTCTTTTCTTGGTTCACTTTGCACATCAAGGTACGATAAGGTTTTTAAGGTCTTTATGTCCTTACAATGGCATACCAAATTTGAATTTTCTCTTCAAGAGATGGTAGTATAGATCTTTAAGGAATTTTTATTGTACCTTCAACAACTTCAGTAGAAAAAACTTGCATGAATACTCAATTAACGTGTGTTATTTAATTTGTACTAACAAATACTTATAACAATAACTTTACAGAAACATAAACAACAAAGTTTAAAGCATGTACTCAAAAAAAAACAATTAATAACATAAGCATAAATTATTGGCTGTAAAAAAATATACCAGGATGTGTAACAATAGAATGAAACAAAAAGGAAAAAATTGAGGTCACTGAATACATAGTGTCCCCTTAATTGAGAAAATTATTTCCCTCTAGTACCTGAGGTTTAAAGGAATAGATCCTCTCAAGATAGAACGATTCTATTCAACAGTGAGTTGATACAAAAACAATGGTGTCAGTGAGCCACTCAACAGGAGCAAAGTACGCGAATATTTAATTGTGCAGAAGAAGAAGAAGTTCAGAATTTTCGTTGTTTTAAAATGAGAGAAAATCCCTCTATTTATAGACAACAAAGGGGAGTGTGAACAAGTGCTTATTGTGCCTTATGGAAAAGGTCACAACTCTTTGGAAAAGTTTTGACTCTTCGGAAAGGTCACAACCTTTATAAAAGTCACAACTTTTCATAAAAGTCACAACTCTTCATAAAAGTCGCAACTTTTCATAAAAGTCACAACTTTTCATGAAAGGCTAGTTTTGGAAATAAATAAATTAAAAGGGAATCCTGGTTTGTGGTGGCGCCACGTAGGCGGGCCTAGGGTTCTCTTTTATATATATATATGATATGATTATATTCTCAACACGCCCCCTCACGTGCGGTCCTAATTTTTTTTCATGGCCAAGCACGTGGAAATTCTTTTTGATATGGGTGGCAGTGAGATTCGATCACAGGACCTCTACCTGCTCTAATACCATGTTGAAGTGTGTTACCGTCTCATCTAAAAGCTTAAGTTGTTAGAGAGAACACACTAAATATTAGTTAATTATATTCTCAACACTTTTCAACTAGTTTCTCTATACTCTCTAAGTCAAATACATTCGCCAAATACTCGCATCACCACCACTCCCGCCACCCCAACCAGAGAATAAGATATCATCTCAAAGCCAGGATTAGCAGTGTTACAAAAAGCTCATGCTCAATGGATACTAGAATGAAGACTATATATCTAGCATGATTATTGTTCATTTCAGGTTTCGGTAGTACCAATCTCATATTTTTTCTTGTGGTGGTGCTTTCTTTTGGGCATGGGGCTTACGTGCTTGTCAAGGATTCACATAATAATCATAAGAAACATGGATGCTTTATTCATTTTTTAAGTAACCTTCCCAACTGACTTCTAGGTTAACCTAGTATTACGTCAGGCCAATGGCAAAGGGTTCACAATCTGTAACTAGTCTGCTAGAACAGATACAGAGTGATAAGGTCTCTGAACTTTCCACCTCCCCGAGTCTAAAGAAAGCTTGTTTCATTCATTGAAGGATACAAAATCAATTGAGGATAAAGAACATTTATTCAAATTTTTACTATCAGCTGCCATCTTCTAGAACTATGCGGAGAGCTATTTGCTATCCATCTTGACAGCTATCATACATCTTTAGATGTTAAAAAGACATCAGTTTACAGGAATGAAAACGTATCTCCTACAATTACCCAAGACCCACCTAACTGACTTCCTCCGCTAATGTATGGCTGAGTAACAGACAAACAAATAGTACTAAGAGCGACAGAAGTAAAAGGATGACAAAGGTGAAAGCTTTACTGCCCGATACAATCAATAACCTCATTCCCTACCACCCAAAATGAAAGCAACTATTTGGGGATTCAAAAACTAACAAGAAAGATCTCAGCTCTCAGAGTAATCACACAACCGATCAGAAGAAAAACATCCCATAGATCAAGACATGGATCACACCTATCCAGCACAAATTGTAACCCATGCAAATGCAAACAAGTGCAGAATTCATTGCTACCCACTAAATCATGCATAAACCCGCACACCCCAAAAGAAGATATAATAGAGACTTGGAGACGTAGATGGATATAGATGGAAAGAGACTCACACACATTTCTTCAAATTCTGATCAAAAAAAGAAACCATTACAGTGCATGCTCCACAACCACCTTCACCACAGCCTAGCTTGGTGCCTGTCAGGCCTATTTCTGTATAGCCACAGAGAAAGAGCAACTTCAGATAAACCACCAAAACAGAATCAGAGAGAGACTGAGAGGATAAAATCCAGATCAATCATCTGAACAGAAATGAAAACTACAAATTCTTGAAGTATTGGGCAACATAGACTCTAAGAGGTAATGTATAAAACATATTCATTAAAAAGTGCCAACAACTGCATAAAAGCTACAGTTTGGCAGCAACTTGAAAATGGACTCAACAAACTTTTAACGCTATATGTATACAACTGCATAACTAAAGGGTAAGTACAAACACATTAATTGCTAAGCCAGCAAGCCAAAAACATTTATGAAAATGGAGATTGAATTAAACAGATGATGCCCAAGTCTAATTAATAGAAAAGTGAGAAAAGGAAGTAATTGGTTGTTCAATGTTGAAATATACGAAATATATGTATTAAACAATAAAGGTCTTAAGATCCAACCTGCACCAATTTACAAGATCAAATACCAGCTGAAGTTAAGACTACAGAAAATATAATTAACTGTATGCCACTGAACAGTTGGAAGTCATCCCGGTATGTCAACATTAGCTAACCCACTAATATTACTATTTAATACATGGGATGATCACAAACTTCTGTCGTCTTCTCAATAACACATATCTACTATCTATATCTTTTTTTTATAATTATATATATTTATCGTTCAGGTTTTCGATGAATTCTTCCTCCTCTTGATCTAATCTTTTAAAGTTACTTTACCTATCATCCTTGGTTATGGTCAACTTTTTCAAAAGCACGCGAACTCCTCAAGCTCCTGCTTACCGCATGTTTGATAAAAAATTAAAAATCTGTTCATTTTGAAAAATATTTTTCTATTTTTTTTTTAGAGTAATAATTTGTATTCAGCTAATCAAATTTACTTTTACCAATATTAAAACAGTAATTTATGCTTGATCAAGTTTTCAAAAATGCTTCTGGGAATTTTTGAACTCTTGAAAAATATCTTCTATTACTATTCAAAAACACTTATTTGCTCCCTATAAGCTAGATAAAACACCTAAACTCTCCACAAGAAGCACTTTTAATTCTTGGAACTTAGCCAAACACGTTTTCAATCTTCCTTGTCATTTTCTACTGTTGATCTTATCTTTTGACTGCAGATATATCAAGTTGTATTTAGTAGTGTACAACTACTATCACTCAATCAAAGGTCAGTGCTCTACTTTTTTAAAAAGCTACTATTCCTTCAACTTCTCTTTATATCTGATATGATGAGTTTTTAACTACCTCCATTTTGATTTTTTGGTCTGATTTTAACTCGTCAATTCTTTCAGGCCACGGAAGTGGATAAAGCACAGAGTACCAGATAGAACGTTGAGAAACCCGAAAATATGCCATAGTAACAAAACAAGAATATAGCTCAGCACAAGTCCAAGCTTAATCAAATCCCAAACTTGAAAATTCGAGTTTTTAAAGTTATGATTTTCAAAAACCTGAAGTTGTCTGGACATGCATATTAAAGTTTTGTGGGCAAAAGAGAAATTTCTCCCCCAAAAACTGGCTTAAAGATCAAATTTTATGGTCAAAATCTTGATCCAAAATCTATAGCCAAATACCAACTTAGTTCATTTAAAACTGTTTCTCACAAGAAAAAAAAGAGAAGAAACCACAAAAATAAGCTCAAAAACTAACCTCTGAGATATTCAAGAAGAGTCAAATGGGCTAATCCATCAGGTAACACTCGACGAACTCCATTAACATACAAAATTGCTTCCTTTGATTCCTCTTCTATCCCTTCCTTCTTCATCAAAGAACCCATTTTTTTCCAAAAAGGAAAAAAATTCAGCAATGAAAAATGTTTGATTTGCCTAAAAAAGATTCAATAAGTAGTAAGAGATTTTGTTGTGAAAATCAGAGTCGGATGGTCCACTAAACCTTACGTTCGAGCATTGTTTTTTTGGCTTCTTCTCTCCGTTTTTTTTTTTTTCTTGTATTGGTTTTACTTGAGCTGAGGGGTAAGATCATTGTACACACTATCCTCTCCGGAGAAAGTATGTTAATTAATCATGCTTAAAGATCAATATGTATTGTTTTATAATGTATCACTTTTTATTATTATTATTGATTATCATGTTTAGATAAATTGTACGATTCTCTGTTGTTACCTAATGTTACATATTTTTAATTTGAATAATAAATTTATAAAAAAAATAAGGTATAGGATGAAGCTACTCTAGAAAGATAAAAATAAAATATAATTATTAAATAATAAATAAAAATAAAATTAGAAGAAAATATTAAGGTAACGACCTGATCATATCAAATCGATTTTTACATAAAATGAATTTTTTCATCATTATCTAATGATGAATTTAAATGATACAATATAATAAAATTAAAATAACAATTAAAATAAATATTGTATTTAAATTAATAATACAATAAAGTAATATATTTATTTAATATAATGAGCAAATAAAAATGAGGGAGAAAAGTATTATTTTTATTTTTTTTGGAATTCCAAGATAACCCGCAGCCGCTACAACCTCTGCCACAGCCTCTGCCCTTCGGGTGAGCACTTTGTGCGCACTGGGTATATCTTGTGAGAACATGGTGAGATTATCTGAAATAAAAAGTAATTTGACTGGATTTGATTATTAAAAAAAAAAAGGATAACTCTTTACCTCGTGTGATCTTAAGCATATTATTTTAAATGTTAAATTCAGAATTATTAATAAGTGTTAATTTTAAATAAATTAAAAAAGATAAGACTTGTAAAGTTAAATGAAAAGTATTAAAAAAAACACTTCAATACAGTATGTTCACAATATTTCTTTCAAGTCAAATAGTCAATTATTATTACTTTTAAGACAATTTCGAAAATACTATCTTCAAATTTGAAAACTCAGCCAAAATCAACCAGAAATTCATATTAAAAGTGGAAAGCCTTAAAGTCAAAAGTTGGATTATCATTTTATTTTTATGGTGATATTAAAATGTGATAAAATATCTAACGAATGAAATATTAAATAGTAATCATATCATATTTAGATAATTCATTCGTCAATTAAAATAAAAAAAATAAAAAAAACTTTGAATCCTATAAAAAAAAACTGGAATCTATCCATATATATTAAAAGAGTGGGACCATAAAATATTATAATTTTATAGAGGTATTATTTAATCGATAAATTAATATTTATTAATTTGAAGAGTATTTTGAGATTCAACCTTGTGGTGCTGGAATAATAAGAGTTTTCAAGATGTATTATCACAACAAATTTTATCATAGGATATTAGAAGGCTATGAAATGGGACAAACGAATCCAGGAAAGATTAATGTTTTGGATGCTATCAGTTTTGCAATTCCGACTTGGACAACAAATGTTCAGCAAGAGACAATAGCAAATTGTTTCTGACACTACAAAATTCGTTCGGGAGATGAAATCTTAGAGAATTTGAATGAACCCACTTGTGAAAATGGTATTAATGAACTTGAGGTCATGATTAATGATCTCAGTTACCGCAATAAAATGGACGTCAATAACCTATTGAATTACCCGGATGAAAATGATACATATTCAGAGGTCTAGAGCTTAAAAGAAACTGAGGATATCATCAGAAAAAACAATGTTGATGATGAAGTTGAATATGATGCAATACCTTTGGAGAGTTAATTCCCTAAATGGTCACCCAAGTTTAGGAAACTACCCTGAAATATCATTTATGTTTCATTTAGGACCAAAATATCACTCAACTATCACTATTTTCCTCCAAATATACTTAACACTTCAAAAACCTCATTCTCTCCTAGTTGGCATGTCATGTCATTAAAGTCTTTTTTTTAATAATAGACTAATTTAATTCATTAAACTCATTTAACTAAAATAATTATCATATTATTTTAAAATATGTATATATATATTAGTTTATTAATAATAAATTTTCATACTTAAGAATCTTTTATGATAATTAAAATTTTTATTTTTTATGCTATGAAGAATAGGTTTTTAAAATGTATTATAATGTCATTAATTTTGAATACTTATAAACACATACATTCAAAAAAATATTGATATACAAATCATTCATGAATGCTAACTTACATCAATTAATCATAAATTGTATAATGAATCAATAATATTAAAGGTCAATTAAATATTACAATAAAATTAATTGTGTATTTTGAAATCCATGCTTACAATTTATTTATTTTGAAAAAAATAGAAAGTGAATAATATTATTACTATTTTTTAATCCAAAAAAAATACTTAACACCTCAAAAGTCTCCTTCTATTCTAGTTGATATGTCATGTCATTAAATAATCATTTAAAAAAATAATAGACCTATTTAATTCATCAAACTTATGTCTCTACAAAACAAATATATAAATTACATGAGAATTTATGAAGATTATAAAAAAAATTTAAAAAATCTATTTCCTTTATATTTTTCTACCAAACAAAATTCAATAAAAAAACTTTACGTGCAATTATTACCTGGTAATTTTTAAAATCCCTAAGTAAACTAAATGAAAATTTTAAGCAATTTTTTTCATAAAAGTATTCAAATAAATTTGTAAGGTTGACAAAAAAGTTGGTAAAAAAGAGAAAATTATTATTTAATTTTTTTTTATTCTTTTATTGCTATATTATATTATATTATATTTTAACTTACCATACAATTAAACACCAATATATATTCTTATCTCATCCCAAATTCATGAAACACAACTAATAATTAATTGAATTGCCTATTTTAATTCAATGATACACATATTATATGAGATTAATATTTTGATAAATAAAGATCAAAAATTTATTTTCTAATATAAATATTATTCACTTTCTATTTTTTTTTTAAAAAAGTATTGTAAGTATGGATATCAAAGTACACAATTAATTATTTTTAATAGTTAATTGACCTTTAATATTATTGATGATTTATATATCAAATTTTTTTGAATATATGTGTTTATAAGTATTCAAAATTGATGACATTATAGTAAGTTTTAAAAAGCTATTCTTTATAGCATAAAAAAATAAAAAAGTTAATTATGATAAAAGATTCTTAAGTATGAAAATTTTAAACTAATATATATATATTTAAAATAATAAGATTATTATTTTAATTAAATAAGTTTGATGAATTAAATAAGTCTATTGTTTAAAAAAAAACTTTAATGACATGGCATGCCAACTAGGAGAGAGTGAGGTTTTTGAAGTGTTAAGTATATTTTGAGGAAAATAGTGATAGTTGAGTGATATTTTAGTCCTAAATGAAACATAAATGATATTTCAAGGCAATTCCCTAAACTTGGTGACCATTTAGGGAATTGACAGTGACGTGTAAGGAAACAATTATCGCATATAGAACTCTTTCACTATTTTATGATGTAATTCGAAAAGACAACACCGGAACTTTTGGATGCAATAACAAAAGTTAGAGATGAACTTCAACTAGATTTAAATTTTAACAAAACACTATAGAATCATATTTCACTAAATTGTCTTAGATAAATTTGTACTTTTGAAGAAATATTTATTAATTTATAATATTAATGGGACCATATATTTATATAGGGGTCTCCTGAAAATATATTATCTTATTATCTTGTCGAAATGTGTGATTTTTTTCCATTGTCCCAAGTCGGGACCGGAGAAAAATATTATCTTAGAGAGATTATTAATTTACCGAGTATTAATTTAGTGAGGTTTTACTGTAGTACAATGTTTTTGATTGTTTTGGAAATATTTATTTATTATTGAAATTTAATACATTGAATGTATGGGTTACTAATAAGGATTTTAAAACATCATATTTTCTGGTCTTGAAAGAAGACATTAAAGAGTCATGAATAATTTGTTTAATTTCTCATTTATGAAATTACTAAAGACTCTATGTGTTCACATTTGTTGTTATATACTCCCTCCCTCCAATAATAGTTGTCTACTATACTATTTTGGGATGTCTAACAATACTTGTCCACTTTATGAAATCAATGAATAATTTTACACTCAGTTCCTAATTTACCTTTATCATTAATTATAGTCATTTTTCAAGACATTGTATTTATCATATTCAAAGGGTGATATAGTAAAATTACCCTTCTATTTATAGTTTCTTAAGAAGTGTGCAAAGTCAATAATGAACAAGTATCGTACTATTGTTGGATAGAGAGAGTAATATTTTCAATAGTATGTAAGTTCATCACTTTAAATTTTTTCCTATATATTTTTTTCCTTAATATATTTTGTATGAGTCATTTCTTATCATGATCCTACTGGAAACTTAGGTAATACAATTCCAAATTTAGTATATGAAATTAATTAAAATATATTTTGCATATTAATTTCTTTTGTTTTCTTATATTTTTACACAGATAGTTATGGGGATGGGAGCCATAAGTAATTTATAATTCAAAAAATTATAAGTATGAATCATACAAATGTAATTTTATATATAGAGATTTTGCTGAAAATTGCATAAAGATAAATTTTTGAAATAATGAAATCAATCTTTGATTTTCGTGATGTCAATCTGTATATTTACAATAAAGGAATTATTTAACACAATCCGTCTCCAATTACAATAAAGAAATTACTCAATCTAGCGATCGAAATGACTTAATTATATCATCTATACAATATATTAGGTAAGATATATTTAATTACACATGTTCTTACCTCATAAAAAAAATCCGCAAGTTCCTAATAAAATTTTATTTTTCATCTTAATAATAAAAACAATATCCATGCAAACAGCCCATCTTATAGTGTATTGGTCACTTCCTATTAAATGCGTAATATAAGGGATTTTTATTCCCTAATTATAATATTTTATTGTAATATATCAAAACACACTACCCAAGAGAATGATAATTAACTCTTCGAAAGTAGTTTTTTCATGTAAAAATTCCTAAAATATATTATAAGTGCCCGAAACAATAATGAAGCATCTTTATTACACGTTATTATAAAGTCTTGCATAATGTTACAGGAAAATGTAAAGAAGGCATCATATGAAGCTCTAAGAACTTCACTTATTCAGTACAGTACAAGTACAACCATCAAACACTTAGCTTTGGGCGAAAATCAGAATCCACAACTAGTCCTGTAAATTCATCGGCGCAAGCCATTCGAATACGCTCCGGAGTGGCTGGATTTTCAAGAGAGAACCAGTCGTTGTAACCAGCTTCCATCCTTGCAGATTTTATGGCATTCTTGATGGCGAAAAAGACAGATGATGCAAGAAAGAAGGGTGGTTCCCCTACTGCTTTAGAAAAATGGATAGCCTTGGCATTTGGGGCATTCTGTTGGCAAATGTCAAGCAGATTGTTAATGGCAAACTCAAGACATGGTGTGCAGATGCATATGGACTTCCAAATAAAAATAGGAATTATATCATTGAAAAGACGAAAATTATTCAAGAATTATAGTAGTTCAAGTACAATTGCACTAGGATTTTAAGCAGTCCAAGATCAGCTCATTGATGGAGATAGCAGTGAAACTTACTTTCAAAAGAGAGACATTAAATTTCAAAGGCACATCATTCAAAGTTGGAAGCTTGTAACTTCCAGGTCCAGATGTGAATAAGTATCCAGGTGAAATCCACTTGTGTGCTTTATCGCCCCATTTCAGCTCTTCTAATGTAAACCATCCCAGACCCTGTACAAAGCCTCCTTCTATCTGCATCAAGTGTATAAGGAGTATGCACGAATGTTAGCAAAGCTCCATTTCAGATTGAAAGATGCAAAGATCCAGTGAGATAGTGGTTCTAGTTCTATCCAAATATAGACAATAAACTGCAAGTCCGCAAAAGTGGGAGGTAATGGCGTTCTACAAAATGTATGCAAGTCTTCTTTGTAGATATCAGCACATTAGGAGAAAAAACGAACAAAATGAAGATCTGATAATCCCTGTCAAGTTCAGTACAAACAAATGGAGACCTTCTCTAATTCCAGGATAGGGAGGTAGGCTTTAGAAATTGGATCTCTGTTCTTTTTTCTTGTTTACCATTCAAAATGAAGATTACTCATACATTACCTACACGTTGATAGATCTAATCCACAACTTGCAGCTTCAATCATCAATCACTTCAGCATTTACTAATCGATAGTCTACTTTTAAATTCATGTAGTTAAATTATTTCATCAAGCAGACCAGTTAAACAAATGAAAAAAAATCAAAATGTATACATAAACTGCACAGGGAGAAGAACAATGACCTGTCCAACATCAATCGCTGGATTGAGGGAGAACCCAACATCTACGAGAACATCTGCTCTCCTAGTATGGAAATTGCCTGTCAATGTGTCGATTTCAACTTCGGAAAATGAAGCACCACTGGTGTAGTACCTAAATACATTGCCTTTTCCAGATTCCCAATCAAAGCCGATATCAGGTGTAACGAAGAACCCATGAGCAGAAAGATCTATTCTCTCCAAGTAGCATGCACTGACAAGCTGATAGTTAATCAAAGACAAGACATGTGGTTAGTGGTCAATGTTCCTTTTTTATCATCATGATTCATGACAGAGCTGTAGAAGAAGGCAGTGCAATTTCAGAGTCAAGTTTTGAGGTAGAAACACAATTTAAGTCAGATAAATAAAGAATTATGTTCTGATGATGAAGGTCTCAAGTTCGAAACCCAGGCCCCAAAATAAATTGCTCACGCTCCAGATGTCTAGCCCTGGGCGTGCAGAGGTGTGAAGAGTCCCACATCGCTAATGGGAAGGGAATTTAGACTCTTGCATGGTCTTGGGCAATCCTCAACTCTTGAGATACGCTTGGCCCAAGGTCCATTTCTTTAACAGTTGGCAAAGGCACATCTTAACCTTTTGAGTTTTTGCAAGTCAGAAGGGGGATGTCACATCTTTGCATCCACTGCTTAAGAAGTGTTACACTGTGAACTGCCAATAAGGAGGTTACTGCATATGTGTCAAGAAACTAGGAGGAAACATTGTAGGGTAGGGACAATTAAATAATTTGAAGGTGGAAGGAAGGTGTGTTAGGGCATATGCATATATCGCTCTCTATCTGAAAGATGATGTCAGATTACGTCTTAAACATAGGAAGATCAAGCAAAATGGAGAAAAATAACACTAGGAAACAGAAACCAAACAGACAATATAATAAGGTTGTTCACAAGTCACAACTGATTTGACAACAGCCTCCATGTTTTCTCTTTAATTTAATATTATTTATTGTACCTATTAGGCCATTAAATTAAAGAGATTTACAAGAAATTCATTTATAATTTCCTCCCATCCTTGTCCATGCATAAGTCATCAACATATTTTCAATGACAGACAGAGAAGTAAACCGGAATAGAAATGAAATAACATAAACTCAAAATAGAAAAGATCATTTAAAATTCAGGACAAAAGGAGAACCTCTGCAAAAGAGTTGAAGTTATTCTTGGATGCAATAGGTTCCATCCGTGCTTTTAGTTGCTCACATGCATCCAGTACTGCAGCTCCATAGAGGTCAGAACTTACAGAAGCAGCTGTTGCCGAGGCATTTGGACCTGGATTGGCGAAAAAGCCGATGAGACAAGCAATAATTTTCATAAAGTGAATAACAAAAATGGCATGCAACCCAAGGATTTTGAATAAACTTTGATGTGCTATGAAGAATTACCCGCCCCTCTCCCTATCCAAGGAACAAAGAACCGTTGATCCAAGGAAGATCAATTTTGCCTTCTCTGAAGGTGGTTATTATATTCTTTAAAATTTTCAGGTTGCCAGTAAGGCAGTGGCAAAGCTCAATATCTACAGAAACTGAATAAAATTTAGAATATGTTCAAGTTTTTAATATTGGTTATTCAACTTCTTGTTTAGTTCATTATCTCTCATCGCCATCTAGCAAATTCCTAGCTCTTTCTCTCCTCACAGCATAATTTTAGAATCAAAATAAGTGTCAAGTCACATGATTCCCAGTTTCTTCACCAATAGAAAATTAGAAGCTTCAAACAATGATATACTGTTATTTGTCTCACACCCAATACCTTGTCAGTGCTTGTCTCTGAAATGAACACTGCATTTAGAGGGATATTAAAGGAAGATGCAGCAATCTGGGCAAGCTTTGTATGCAAACCTTGGCCCATCTCCACACCCCCATGAGTGACTAACACAGTTCCATCTGTGTAAACTTGAACAAGAGCACCTGCCTGTAGTGAATCAGTCAGTGAATAACCAACATTAGATCTTTGGGATTATACTTTATCATAAAATAAATATATGAAACACTCAGCAGCGAACAAAGTATTGTCTACGAAGAACCGGAGACAATAGCTTGCGTTGGTCAGCAAACCTTCGCTGAAAGCAGTGTCGAGATAAAATAAAGGCAATACAATTGGCAATATAATTAATATCCTCATTTACATAAAGGAACAGGGACCTATGTGGGAACTCTAGGTTGTACAGCAAAGACACAAACTTACCTGGTTAACAAACTTCGTTGTGAAAGATATCCCAAGGTTGGTTGGCACCATAGCAATACCTCGCTTTTTCCATCGATTATGGCGATTGAAATTTTCAACTTCTTTTTGAGCATTAATGAAGTCACAAGAAGATTTCAATTCATTCCAGATTCTCCCCAAGGTGCAGTCTTCAACTTTCTGACCATAATATAAGATTGATCCTTTACTGACGAAATTCATTTCCTGGTGAAAAAGAGAAACAATTTGTATATATGACCTGTGAGACTAAAGAAAGAAAGGGACAGTGAAGCAGCTGACATGCATCTCATAGGAAGAAAGACTAGTTAGAAAATCATCAGAAGCACAAGGCATACCCTTATTTCTTCAGGGATTTTGTTAACTTTCATGCCAATCCTCTCTATCCAATTCTCAACCATTAGCATAACCTGTGGGGCCCCAAATCCTCTAAAAGCTGTATTACTAGGAAGATTAGTCAAGCAGACATTTCCATAAACCCTCATATTTGGTATGTCATACGCATTGTTCCCTTGGAGCATAGCACCTTCAAGTACAGTAAGTGATAGATCTAATGAATTTCCACCATTATTGTAGATACGAAGATCAAAGGCAAGCACCTTCCCATCATTTGTAAAACCAACCTAAAAATAAGAAAAGAGTAGTCAAATTATTCCTCCAATCCAAAAGAAAATGCTACTTTCTCCGTTTCATTTTATGTTAACCAGTTTGACTGCACACGGAGTTTAAGAAAGACAACTTTTGAAACTAGTGGACTGAAACACGCCATGACATATGCATGGCTATAAAATCATGTCCTTGAGGGTAAAATGAGAAGCTTAAAGTAAAATTATTTCCAAAAAATGCCTAAAGAACTCTTATCTGTTTATGCTGCTCAACAATTCAATGTCTTTCAGTAAATTAAAAGGAATACATATTCGTCCATCACAATATATATGACACACTTACCATTTTGACACATCCCAAAAGGTTTGACACACTCAAATAACAAAAAATTGTTCACCAGATACTAGTACACAAATTCAAATATAAACTACAATATCATGTGTTCCCAGAAACGCTTGAGAATAAATACCGCAGAAGTGAATGAGTTAAACAAGCTTTCCCATGCCATACAAATGTCACATGGAAAGGGTCTAGCTGTGTATAATGATCACACACTCATCTACTTACCTTGTACTTCCCAAAAAAGCTATGCCGCTGCCCAGTTATCTTCATGTCTATATCCCTATCCAGAATGAGTTTCACTGGACGATCCAACAGGTATGATGGAACAGCAACTGCAGCAGCAAGGAAAGCAGATCTACTCTCCTTGCCTCCAAATCCACCACCTATCCTTTTAGTCTTGCAAACCACTTTTGACATCGGAAGACCAAGAACATGAGAAACATACTCCTGGTGCTTCTGAGGAGCCTGCAAAATAGACAATGATTCTGTCACCAAATTTTCAGCAGAGGTATTAAATTACAGGGATGTAGCATTTTAAGCGGGTTTCAATCTAATTCATACGTCGAACCAAACCAGGCTTACAGCATAATAAAGATCTGTAGAATTCTAAACTAACTTAAGGAACTAACTAAGATTGAAATCAAAGAGCACACTCATGACTATTTCTAATCTGACAATGCCATACTTAGATAATTACAATTGATCACACATATATATCATGTGAGTGTGAGAAGCAAAAGTATGCAGAGCAAGATGATGAACTTTAGCAGGGAGCTATGCTATTTATAGTTAAAGATAGGTTTTGCATGTTTTTTTACTTTGCGTAAAAAAGTAAAGAGTAGCAGTACAGAATAAGCATTTAAAAATGCATATCATGGTCATATGTGTGCCATCTGGGCCTTTCAAGAATACAAAAATATGCAGTGTATATGCATATTCTTGTGTTTTCTAACATACATTAACATCTAGTGCTCTTTGGAAATAAGAGCAATTTATTAACTGAAATTGACTTCCATGACAGGATTGAAGCTTTACGGAGAAGAAATGGATGTCAATTCAATGGCCGATGGATAGCAATTACGCTTATTACCACCTTTTTAAAGGGATTATTTACATGTAACCAAGCAAACCACAGGTGTTATAGGGAAAAAAGATAAAACGAAGAACCCAACACCACAATTGATGTCCTATAAACCAAAATATACTTAAGAAACCATGAGAAAATACATTTCTGTTGAAGTACCTGGGTAGATGAGAGCATGTGCACCTCATTGCCACTATCCACTGTCCATATTAAAGTGCCCTGAGGCTCCAAATAAAAATGTTCCTGACCACCTACCCTAACTTCTCCTTCTATAATATGGTCACATTGACCTGATTGAAAACATTGTTCAACATCACCCATATTCAGACGCCTTTCCGCGTTAGGATGATAACTGTTAGCCTCTATAGCATCCTCTATTGATAAAACTGCAGGTAGCTCTTCATACTTAACTTGAACTTTTCTAGCAGCAAGTTTTGCATTTTCACGTGTGTCAGCTACAACAATTCCGATAACCTACAAAATAATAGTATTCACCCAGAAATAGTAGGCCCAAGGTCCATTTCTTTAACATGAATATTAATCTATATTAGGGTATAGATATATTTAATCATGTAAACAACATCTCAAAGCGTGGTGTCATACCTGACCCACACAAGTGACAAACTCCGTGGCAAAAACTTCTTCATCAGCAACAATTGCTCCAATTTTGTTGTTACTAGGTACGTCTTTAGCCAAAAAGATTCCAGCAAATCCAGGAGAGGACTTGGCACCCGAATCGTCTATTGAAAGTATACGAGCATGAGGTTTTTCACTCAATACCAAAGAAGCATGCAAACAATTGGGTGGCGTTGGCTCATCATCAAGATATTCTGCCTCTCCAGATACCTGAAAATGGTCATGTTTTCCAGCAAAAATATTAAGTGGTGATTTTGGACAAACATAGCAGATGAAGGACAACTATTTTATCAGAATGCCAGTTCCAGAATAGACAAACAATTTCAAGGTTTGTACACTATAGACATCACGATTATAGTAAAAGTTTCCTTCCCAGAAGAAAGAGCTATACCAAAGCAAAGTTAGAAGCAACAAAGGGACCCAAAGTTGTTGGTAATTATTAATAAAGGAATACAAAAATTCATTTACTTATTGGATCCAAGAATATTAAAGTGCACCAATGGTGTTTATCGATAGAAATATGCTCCTACACAAGCCAGAAAACAAATAAAGTGGAAAAAACTAAAACGTGAAACCACTACCCAAAATACAATTTTTGAAAACTAAATGTCTTAGTAGGCATTTTGCCATAGATTCCAAATATTTTTCATTTTTTTGGAATTTATGGAGTTGGGCTTGGAGTTGTGTTTGATTATACTTTTTGTAAAGAATAGTTAGACTAATGTTCATGCTAAATGTACTTAAATTAAACTTCAATAGTGAAAAGCGAGTTAACAATAGGTTATAAGTTCTTATTTCAAGTTATGAATGCTGTTACCTGAAGCCTTGATGAAAGATGAGCCTCAGGGGAACCCACAGAAATACCCTGCTTCTTAATCTCAAAATCCTGAACTGAACTAATGGACTGTCGAAGAGATGAATCTACAGCTGAAATATGTGAAGCTGGAACTTTCTCAATAAATGATGGTTGTCCATCCATTTGATGACAAACCCACAAGAAAAATTTGAAGAAGAAACTAAACGTTAATGATTTTCGGAATTCAACCATCCCACCAGGTGTATCTTCCTCCAGCGCAATTTCCTCCCCTAAAATTTTCAAAGCACCATGCAACAGCTCCTTGTTCCATTTTTTCCCGACTAAAAAATGACTAGTTTTTGATGCAGCAAATGAAAATGGAGCGACCCCACCATACACAATCAACGCATCTGAAACTACCCATTTCTGGTGCTTCTCTTCAAGGCAGACACGCATCCCAGCATTCACGATGGCAAAATCATCATCTTTCCTATGAGATTGCTTAAATTCTTTCACAAATTCGAATGGCCTATTCCAAGGCAATGATACTGACAGTAAAATTTCACTACTTCTGAGATCCACTTCAGAATCGCCCTTGAAGAAATTTTTAGCCAAACATGTTCTGACATTTCCGTTGCAGTCCATTATACAAAAGTTTGCTCCTGCTGCTATCCAAAGAGGGTTCAAATCCGATATTGGGCTTGCGGTGCAGATATTCCCACCAACCGATGCAACGTTCCGTATTTGTGTTCCACCAAACCACTTTATCTGGTCAATGAGAGCTCGACATGATGATGTTTCATACTCAGGACGCTTATCTCTTACCTCCTTTAATACATCCACGAGCAGTGACAATTTCACTGCAGCACCTATTTCTAAGCCACAATCTTCAACTCTTATATGGTTAAGTTCGGGGACATGTGCAACAGATATGAATACAGGACAGTGAATTCTTTTAAGCCTGACTTCAATTCCCACCTCTGTATTTCCAACAACTAACTTGGCATCAGGAAATCTTGCTTTTAGATCCAACACATGTTGAAGTTTTAAAGGCCTGTGCCACTTTAGTCCATTTGATCCACTCAAACTTAAATAAGTTAATTTCCTTAATAAAAGTTCAGGAGGGAAAATAAGTTCTTTGCTGGTGTATGTGGTTCCATCAGTCTCATTGTGAGAAAATGGCCTCCAGCCACATCCATTGCTTAATTTTTTCTCGATGGTTTCTTCTTCACTACTTCCAGCCTGCGGCCCACAAGAACAAGGCTTACCTGTTGAAGGACAGATAAACTCACCAGTACTAATGCCTTGTAAAGATGTGTTGGTGTATAATGCATTGTTAGTTTTTGCAAATACTCGAAATGCGTCAATAATTGGCCTATAACCAGTACATCGACATAAATTCCCAGCAAGGTTTTCTTCAATTTGCTCTTCTGTAGGCGGTTCTTTAGATGATCGTAGCAATGCATACATGGACATCACGAAACCAGGAGTACAGAATCCACATTGTGTGCCATGCAAGCGAGCCAATGATTCCTTTAGGATGTAGTGGACATAGCAGGAGAGTCAGAAGAAAGTTGCATTAGGAAATATTTCTATCGAATTAGATTTCTCATATGGTCACTCAAGTAATAGTTATTATTTCAGAAAGTCACTTTCTTTGTTGAAAAAATTGTAATCAAGAAGAAAAGTGAATTTCTGAGATAACAACTATTAATTGAGTGAGCATACGAGAACCCAACCCTATTTCCATCAATAAATTATGTACAAAAACCATGTGAAGGAAACCAGGGGACATATGAAACCAACTACGTTACCTGAATTGGATGCAATCCAGCTTTGTTGCTCCCGATTCCCTCCACTGTGATGACATGCATCCCTTCCACAGAATATAGAGGAGCCAAGCATGCATTTATTGCATGGTACCTATAGAGAAATTATAATATGAGAAACCAAATATGATTTATGTAAAATTTAGTGTTGGTCATCTACTAACTCAATTGAAGAGATGATCCCCAGGCCAATCAAATCAAGTAGACTTTACATTTACCAAATTATTGCTAATATTAGTATTATCATTACGCTTTTTATCTCTTCACTATCCATGTTCTCCACTAGTTTCTCTTACTAAGTCTAACTACATTCGCCGTGGACTCACATTCCACATCCTAAGAGAACTTCTTGCAAAGTAAGAAAAGGTATTAAAATTAGCACCCAAGGATGTGGCCTAGTGGTCAATAAAGTGGGTTGAAAACCATGAGATCCAAAGATCAAAATCCCAATGTCAACAAAAAAAAACTAGATGATTTCTTCTCATCTATTCAAGTCTTGGTAGGCGGAGTTACCCGACACCAGTGTTGGTGGAAGGTAGTGGGTACCCCCGTAAAATTAGTTGATGTGAGCGCAAGCTGGCCCAGACACCAAGGATATAAGAAAATGGTATCAAAGTCCAATGTACTGACAGTATTACAACAAGCTCGTGTTCCTGGATACAAGAATGAAGACATCTTGCACATAGTTGGTCATTTCATCTTTTGGTAGTAGAGGCCTCTTTTTATTGGTGGTGGGTGTTTTCTTATGGGAAGGGGGTTTATATACCAGCCAAAACCTTACATAGTATTAATGAGAAACAAGAAAATGTATTCATTTTTCAAGAAAGCAGTTGCAGGAATCATTGCTACCCATTTAGTCACGCCCGAGCACAAAGACAACAGAGACTTATTAGAGACATAGATGAAAAGAGACTCACACGCATTTCTTCGAATTCTGATCAAAATAAGAAACCATGACAGTGCATGCTCCACAGCCACCTTGACCACAGCCTAGCTTGGTACCTGTCAGGCCTATCTCTGTACGGCCAAAGAAAGAGCAACTTCAGAGAAACCACCGGAATGGGACAAAGAGAGAGCACAGAAATCCAGATCAATTATTTGAACAGAAATAGAAACTACAAATTCCTGAAGAGTTGGGCAGAAAATAGAGGTGTAAGTGAGTTCCGACAACAAGGAAGAAACATATCCATTCAAAACTACCGAATCCAACGACTCGAAAATGGACACACCAAATTTTAACCACCGTATAAGTACGGTTTGTTTAACTTACTATTACTAAAGGGAAAATACAAATACATTGATAGCTAAGCCAGCAAGTCACAAACATTTATGAACATGGAGATAGAATTAGATAGATAACATTTTATTCTAATAGATAGAAAACTGGGAAAAGGAAGGAAATGGTTTTTCAAATATATGTATTGAACGATAATGTGAAGGTCATAAGATTCTACCAGAAGCAATTTACAAGGTCAAACACCAACAGAAATTAAAACTACAGAAAATTTAATTAATTACACATGCACTGAGATGAATGCGCCAATTTTTATAAAATTCTAAAGAGATAGAGAGAGAGATGAGAGAAGAATTAAGACCGAACATTTGATCAAGAGAGGACACTGCGGCAAAGAAATGAGCATCAAAAGAAATTATAAACACTAGAACCATGAAGATTTACTAAAGCCGCATCCACATATCAGATATCACTGACATCTATAGATACATGTAATGGGACATTGAACTATGTTCAAATCAAGAAGCTACAAGAACTTCTTTGTTAGAAAGTGGTTTGGACATTTAAACACAGGTCAGATAATATTTGTACACTATTGATCTGAACTATAACCTCATGCTTTTCTGTAAAGATGAAGATTTAATTGGGAAAAAAACAGCATTTTTTGTTTCCTTTATTTTTTTAAACCGAGAAATCCCCGAGGGTCTGCGGCACACAGTTCGAAACTCAGAATAGGCCTGCCCCTCTACCCTTCTCCACTTAACTTCGTTTTTCCTTCATATTCCATAGCTATGCGTGAGTGGAACTTTGCACCCCTAACCATAAATATTTTAAGAGCCAACTGCAGAAAGCTAGCTTCCAAAAGCTGCATTACAGTGATGCAGAGGATTGCAGTTCCAAAACTAGTTCTCTTCAAAGGTTAGATTGTACAGAAGAGAGTGATTTCCACCCAGTTCATGAATATTTCCTATCTAGAATGATATTTTTTCATTAAATTATTTCTCTACTTGCAGCATTAAACTATGTCTTTAATTCTGTCAAGCAAATATAAATTTTCTTCTAGGCCAGTGAAGTGACAGAATATCAAGAAACCCGAAAATATACTACTCCCTCCGTTTCAAGAAGAATAGCTTAGTTTGACTTGACACAGAGTTTAAGAAAATAAAGATAATTTTTCAATCTTGTGATCCTAAATTAAAGTTATGTCAAATATACCAAAATGTCTTTTAATCTTGTGACTTTAAACATGCCACGAGGAAAACTAAAATTAAAATATTGTCAAAAAAGGAAAAGGGTCATTATTTTTTAACCAGACTAAAAAGAAAAGTAAGTTATTCTTTTTAAATGGAGGGAGTATATGAATAGTTGCAGATTGAAGATAGTTGAATCCTTTAAGGAGTTAGATTTACACTTCAACACAAATCTCCCAAATGAACATGTTCATTATAGTCGAACAAATACAGGAACACACAGCTACCCACTTGAACTTGACATACTCAGCTCCAGGGGAAGAGCCAGATAGCGCCGAGGGGCTCATCCGAACCCTTTGGCAAAATAGTATTCTCCATTCATTTAAAAAATAATGGTGTAGTTTAACTTGGCACAGAGTTTAAGAAAAATAAAGATCACTTTTCAATCTTGTAGTCTTAAATAAAAATTATGTCAAATATACCAAAATATCATTTAATCTCGTGGACTTAAACATATAATCCTGGAAAGCTGAAACTAAAGTATTTCAGAAAAAGAAAAGTAGGTCATTCTTCGTTAAAGGAATACATGTTGAACCACTTTGATTTCTTTGTGTAGTTACTTCTTTGTATTTTGAATCCATTAGTAAAAATCCTAAACCCGCTGCTACTCAGCTCCACAAGAATTGAATGCCTGAATAGTCACTCTAACTTATAGTAATTGGCCACTGTTATAGAATGTATATAGACTTAAATCTTATAATGTACATAGATATATTTTGGTAGTAGATTTATAGGAATCCCTCCTAATTTTAGCACATAATGTATCGTAGTTATGTATTGCTCAGTGCTCACCTAAGATCTTCCATTCGATGTGTTACGAAAAGAGGTCTGAATTTGTAATCGATCTTCAAAATGGTCATTCTGTATCACCGCAACCATAGGAGGAAGCGGAGTAACTTTTCCCAGTCTTCTCCGGCGTGCCATCCGTACAGTTCGCCTGTCCATCACGAGACGGCGCGTGTTACAACTGAATCATTTGGACCTTCAATTCCCGGCGTGTGCTCATCATTCCCGGCGCATATTTTATTTTATTTTTCTACTTTATTTCAAAATGTATATATAACTTTTTAATTTTAATTTTTCCCTTAATACATTATTTATATTTTTAATTTTAATTTTTCCCTTAATACATTATTTATATTTTTAATTTAAAATCATAAATTAAAAAATATATATTAATTTTTATATAAAATTAAAATCAAACAAACAAATTAAAATAGAGAAAGTAGATTAAAAAAAATGTAGCTCAATTACAACCATTATGATTTCATAAAAAATGAGTAGATCATACTACATACTATAAAACTAAAGCTATAAAACTAACCTCTAAGATACTCAAGAAGTGTCAAATGTGCTAAGCCATCAAGCAACACTTGACGAACTCCATTAACATACAAAATTGCTTCCTTTGACTCCATGAAAATCTCTTTAGCTTTGATGATGAATGAAGGAGACAAAGGATACTGCTATCTTATTTTTTATTTTATAGAAGATCCATAATCATTGTACAAGGGCAAAAAAGTAAGTTAATTATACAAGTATTATTTAAACTATTCACTCGATAATGTCATCTGTTATTTCTTAATGGCGAGTTACATAGAATAAAGGGTCATCAATTGAATGTCCTTCATCAGAAGATTATATTTTGTATATAAAAAAATATACAATATATATATTGAACACCTTTGAAGAAAATTCATTTATTTGTTTGATTTTAACTTGATATTGAGTTTTTTTAAAAAAAATTATATCAAATTAATGATATGTAAACTATATTAAAATATCTTTTAATCTTATAATTTTAAAAATATTAAAGCAAAAAGTTACATTTAAAGAATTATGAAAAGAGGAGAGAGATATTTTTTTAAATGAATTAAAAAAAATAAGATAAGATAAACTAAAACAGAAAGAACAAAATGTTATTCACTGTTTACTCAATAATGATGTTTATATTTCTATTTTGTTATTTATATATTTATACTGTATATATAGGACAGCCATGGGACCTCAATTATTTTTTTGGGTTTCCCACTTGATGTTTGGTATCTATATTGGGGTCTGACTAAATCTGAATTTGCATCGAAAAGTCCTACATTGATAACGCTCTCTAAGAAAAATGACTCCGTACCTAAAGAGACTCGAACCCGAGACATCTTGATAAATGATGAAGTAGTATTTACCACTCTAACATAACCCTCAGTTGGTGGAGCCCTCCATCATTGCCTAAGGGCAAAAGAGGTACTGTAATTTAAAAATGTTTTTCACGTGTTCACGCAATAATGCTTCTGAATATTTCTATTTCTATTTAATAGAAGAGTCGTAATCAATGGTGAAAAAGCAATTTTATTTAATTGTAAAAAAATAATTTATGTTTATTGAGGATATAATCTTAAATAGGAGGTTATGAAGGACATATATTAGGATATGAGGTTATTTAGTTAATTGAGTCTTGTCTGACTTAATTCCTCTTTCTTATTAGTTATATAAATTCATAGGCGTATCCAGAATTTCGAGATGAGGGATGCACTATTGTAATATGATACTCCGAATATGTGTTCACACATCTATATTTCAATATTTTAAAAAAAATATAGCACTATTATATATGATCTCGGGAGGGGAGCCTGGGTTCACGTGCACCCGGTGACCCCCCCAGATACACCCCTGGTTATATTACTCTTGTAGTATTATTTGTGGTTTTTTACACTTTGATTATCATTGTATCTTGTTTTGATTATTGTTTAGAATCATTTATCAGATTGTCTATAGTATTTCGTCATAATTGTCTTTGTTTTTTTCTCTCTATACTATTTTGGACTATTTTTTTTATATTTGAGAGTCTATTGAAAACAATTTCTCTATATCGGAGATAATGATAAGATTTGTACAAATTCTATCTTTTTCAAATTCTATTAGTATTATTTAAACTAATCACTCAATAATGTCATTTATATTTTTCATTGGCGGAGCAACGTAGAACAAAGAATAATCAATTGAATACCCTTCATCAAAAGATTATATTCTGTATAAAAAATATACTCTATATATATATTAAATCTTGAATACCTTTGAATTTTTTTTAAAAATGAATTAAAAGAAAAATAAGATAGATTAATTAAAATAGAAAGAGCAAATGTCATTCATTTTTTCTTGGAAAAATTCTACAAAATAGCAAACATTAAAATCATATTAAATGTTATAGCTACTGTATAAGAAATTCTAATTTGCAGCTATAGTATCGCAAAATCTTGTTATTCGCCTGATTTGTATAATTCGCCTGATTTGTATAAATTCAAAATTTGTATAATTTAATTCCTGATTGTATAAATTCAGAATTTTGTATATGTTTACCCTAGTTAATTGAATACGATTTATGAAAAATTAATAATAAATTACCATGTTTGTATATTGACAAGCGAAATATACAAACGGAGTTTTGAAAAATTCCTAAATATATAAATACAGAATTTATATATACTTGCCCTATTTATATATTCGCAAACAAAATATACAAACGACAGAAATATACAAACCGCAACCTCCATAGCAAACATAACTATAGCTATGAAGCGCAATTATCGAAATTATAGCTATAGAATCTTATTATGTCTATTATATTTGCTATTTCTAAAAATTTTCCTTTTTTCTTTTGGTTTCTCACCCGATGTCCGATACTCACATTGGAGCTCGACTAAATTAAAATTTTCGATGAAAAGTCCTATATTGAGAATAAAGTACTCCTTAACAAAAGTGGCTTCGTCCTTAAAGGGGCTCGAACCAAAAACATAATTAAGAATGACAGAGTACTCAATCCTCTACCACAGCCTTGTTGGTACAAATGTCATTATTGTTCACTCAATAATGCTGCCTAATGCACATATAGGACAGCCATGGGCCCATAACATGACAAGGGCTAAAAAAGGGTACAGTAATTTAACAATATCTTTCACGTGTTCACTCAATAATGTGGTAGATATTTCTATTTCATAGAAAAGTCATAATCTAAGGGTGAAAAACTAATTTCATTCGATTATAAGAAATAATTTACGTATATCGAGGAATGATCTTATACAGGAGGTTATAAAGAATATATATTAGGATATGAGGCTAGTTAGTTAATTGAGTCTTGTTTGACTTATTCCTCTTTACTATTAGTTATATTACTCTTGTGGAGTAGTTTTTTTGTCCTTCGAGTGTAATTATATTTGTGGTTTTTTACACTTTAATTATCATTGTATTTTGTTTAAATTATTGTTTAGAATGATTTGTTAGATAGTCTGTAATATTTTGTTATGATTGTCTTCATTTGTTTTCTTTATACTATTTTGGTATTTTTTTTTTTTACATAGTAGTCTGTCGAAAACAACCTATCTATTGTCACTAACACCCAAATCGTGATCTCTTACTTGGAGCCACATATTCCCGAAAGATAATCTTTCTTAGTTGTCCACTACTGTCCTCCTTCACAATTCTCCTTAAATGCTCTGCATCAATTTTAACATTATCTCATAATCATTTATGTTTGAAAAATTATCTAATGATATTATTTTTATTTTTTAAGACTATAATATCACCTCAATTATTTTTATTTTTTTCAAAAATATACTTGACACAATAAAAATAGTCTTCTTTTTTCTTATGGAATAACATGTTATATTATTTAATTTTTTAATAATAAAATTTTAACTCTTTTAAATCACTTATCTATTCCTATTTATTATTATTATTAATTTTTTTAACAATGAATTTTTTAACTCTTTTAAATCACCCATATCTTATACCAGTAAAATGTTATTATAAAGCAGCAAAAATTTTGTACTGCCTTCTAGTTTCTAGGGTTTTGACGCAAAATCCACTATGGATTTCTTCAACTATTGGATAGTTATAATTCATATGTTTCATAATATTTATCACGTTTCACTTTTAGTGAGTCAAACTACTTGAACTTTGATCAATATTTTAAAATATATTATTTTACCATATTGATATTAAAAAAATTACAATTTATAGTATTTTTCGTGCAATTTTTTATTATCTATATTTTAGCTTTAAAATTAGTTTAATTTAATTTTAAGACCTCAAATATGGCTGTTCAAAATCGAACCGAAACCGATAACCCGAACCGAAAAAAGTTATTGGTTTATCAGTAATGGATTATTGATTTTGCGGTTTTGATGACAGTTTTAATTTTTTTTGTTATCGGGTTATCTGTTCTTAACGGTTTGAGGTTTTTTCTTAACGGATTAACCGATAACCCGATAGTAAATTAAATAATTATATTTTTATCATTTTGTATATAAAGTCCTTGACTTAGAGTTTAGTTTCCTATTTTTATTTTTGGCTGTCTCAAGCTCTTGGGTATTCTACAATGTAAAAGTTTTTGCTTTTTAGCAAGATGTTATTTGTGAACTCATGTGCATGGTTCATTTGGTTTGTCACCTTGTTTCTACGTGATTTTTAATGACTTTTTTTGTGTCAAATCTTAACGGTTAAATCGATAACCGAACCGATAACGATCAATAACCGATAAACCAATAACCGATAAGTCAATATCTTAATGGTTTAGCATCTCTACAAATCGATAACCAATAAGTCAAACCGATAAACTTCAAAACCGAACCGAACCGACCGATACGCAGCCCTAACCTCAAAAATTGATCAAATTGACTCTCAAAAAATGAAATGTGACAGCTATTATGAGACAGAGAGAGTAGTATCTAGCCACACTTTTGAGAAAATAAAACAAGTGTATACCATTCATAATTTTTTTTATATTATGTATAAAAAAAATTATACTAGTCAGAAAAGTACTTTTTGTATATATATATTAAATATCACTCTTTAAAAAAACCTTGGATAGTCATAATCATTGAGCAAGGACAAAAAAGTAAGTAATTTTATATTCAATCATATACAACTTTAGTATCACCTTTGTTCGTCGAATTTTAACTTGCCCTGAAGTTTAACAAAGTAAAAACCTTTTGATATTAAATTAAAAGATATATACAATGTATCAAAATGTCTTTTAATTTAGTAATTATAAAAATATCAATATAAGAATTGAAATTAAAATAACAAAACAAACAAATTGAAATAGAAAACACAAGTGTTATTCAGTATTCACGTGTTCACTCAATAATGCCGCTGAAGAGTCAAAATCAAGGGGAAAAAAGTAATTTCATTTCATTTATAGAAGTGTTATCATGTGCTTATAACTCAGTACTTTTAAATTCTACTTCCTCCGTTAAAAAAATGACGTACTTTTATTTTTAATTTGTTTCAAAAAGAATGTCTTTAGGGATGTGTATCGGTCGGTTCAATTCGATTTATAGGTTCTCGATTTTTAAATACGCTAAATCATTAAAAAATATTATCGATTTTTGATCGTTAATGATTTGATTTTTGATTTACCCAATAAGAAAATGCGCATAAAATAAATATATGACTTCTCACTTCTCTAATAATTTGGGGCGATATAGTATAACATGCAAATCAACTCTAAATGATTTAATATAGTGAAACAAGAAAGATAATATTGTTATAAAATCAAGCTAGAATAAATAATATAAAGAGAAGAAGGCAAGAAATGTGGATGAAAGAGAGAGCTTTTCTTCTTATTCAAGTGTATCTTACAAATAGTGAATGATATCTCTATTTATAGTGTTGGGATATGAAACGACCCAAATGCCCGAAAATGTGCTTCGGAAACACCTATAATTGTAATTTCCATATATCTCAAAATCCGTGCATGATTTCGGAAATTCGACTTCATATTCTTATTCGTGGGGTCAAATTGAGTGGGAAATGGGTCTAACCCGAATTTTAGAGCAACCGTATCAAAATTCGAAAATCGCAAAAATTGCGATTTTGAAGGTCAACTTTAAAGGGGCATATCTCTTAGCACACAAGAACTGGAAGGGCTGCAACCTATCAAATTAAAGCTCTTTGAGTTAGCTTTCCAACGCACTTGGTTTCACCTTATTCCGCGTTAGGATGAGGGAGTTATGACCATTTTCGTAAAACCTGTCTGTGCAGAATTTCCAATTCCAGTGAGCTTTTTTTTCTAGGCGGGTTGGAGACTTTTTTTATAAAAAGGGGATATGTCCCATACTTAGTCATTTTCTTAACTCCAAAAACACTCTCTAAGCCCTCTCCAAAAATTCCACCAAGATCTTCAACCAAATTCAAACATCTCAAGCTCTAATTCCGGATTCAAGACTCAATCTCAAGCTTCGATTCTCCATTCCAATCTTCATCAAGGATTCTCCAAAGTTGAGGTATGTGGGTTTGATTGTGGAAACCTTCCTTTCCACAAGTCCAACCATTTATCCTCTATTTCTACTTCAAGTTTATGGGTCCTCATGATCAATTATGAACTCTTGAATTATGGAATTACTACTACACACCCTATTATGGTCCATTTTGCATATTATCATGAAATGGAATTTTTATGTGATGTTTATGGTTTACATGCTTCCATGATCAAATTATGAAGGTTGATATATATATGTATGTTGTTGGTGGGCTGATTTATATGGATTTTGGAATTGGTTGGACTTAGTATTCTTGAAATACATGATTTCATTTACATGAACAATTGCCCACCTTGTGTTTGATAAAATGCCCATTTATAGAATTCTTAGGAAAGGGAAGATCCAAGGTACGTCCTATGAGTCGGATGGTTATGTAATTACTGAAATGATGATGAAATGGACACATGTATATGATTTTCCTCTAAATAAGTGTTGTGAGTCGACCAAGCCTAGTACGGGGGGTAGTAGGCCCGTATAACCATATCGAGGGGGGTTTGTACCTTGGTTGCCTAGTACGGGGGGTAGTAGGCCCGTATAACCATATCGAGGGGTTGGTACCTTGGTCCCTAGCACGGGGGTTGGTAGGCCCGCGTAACCATATCGAGGGGTTTGTACCTTGGTCCCTAGCACGGGGTTGGTAGGCCCGTGTTAAACCATATCGAGGGGTTTGTACCTTTTGTTCCCTAGACGGGGGTGGTAGGGCCCGTGTTAAACCATTATCGAGGGTTTGTACCTTGGCTCCCAGACGGGGGGTGGGTTTAGGCCCGTGTAACCATATTGAGGGGTTTGCTACCTCTTTCGCCTCTCCAAGGGGGTGGTAGGCCTTGGAAATACTATATTGATGGTCACTCGCCACACATGTACTACGTCCCATTAAATATGATTTTTTTTATGTAAGCATCATTATACATACTATTTTATTAATATGCTATCTATTGGTATGATTACGCATTTTTCCTATGATGTCCATCTAATGTAGCCTTGCATTGCATCCCATATACTTAGTACATTCAAATGTACTAACGCATACTCTATGCCTACATGATGTCACCATGTAGGGACCGGAGTACCGCTTGACCATCCTCCTCCGCGTGGCTAGTACGATTTTCTATAGTGGTTATTGGTGAGTCCTCCATTTCGGGGACTTTGCTCATGATCTTTTGCTATGTATAAAACTTTTCCTTTCTAGTTATGTTTTGACTATGAGGGTGAGCCCGTTAGTTTGTCTTGGCCCCCGCTAAGTACTCATGTTTAGAGGTGGTGTTGGACAAGTTGTGTATTATGCTTGAGCTTGACTCATCTATGGTATTTATGTATCATTTTTTTTTCTTCTTGCTCCCTTAGTCCCGATTTCCCCTTGACTATGCTTATCGCTTATGGTCATTTAATTGCTTTCGCGACCAAGGATGTGTAATGATACGCTATGAGGCTTGTTTGGGGTTCCTTCGGGTTCCCCATTCGCCGGTCACATCTAGGCCCTAGGCTTGGGTCGTGACAAACTTGGTATCAGAGCACTAGGTTGAATGATCCTCGGAGTCCAACACACCGCGTTAATTAGAGTCCGATTCATGGTTGTGTTGTGCACCACAACTATGAGTAGGAGGCTATGAGACGTTTTAGGAAATGTTTCCCTTCCCCATGTTCTAAGTCGTGCTGTAGAGTTGAATTAAGTTCTTCCCTAACGGTTGTTCTTTGCTATGCTAGATCATGCCTAATACAAGAGGAAGACGAGCCCGACTTGTTGCGTGAGTCATATAAGGTGTCTACTCCTATTGGTGCATATATTGTTGCTAGGAAGGTCTATAGAAATTGTACTATTTGCATCTTGCATAAAATATTGCCTTGTGATCTTGTTGAATTGAACATGGTCGATTTTGATGTTGTTCTTGGGATGGATTGGTTGCATGCATACTATGCTTCTATTGATTGTAGAACCCGTAGGGTCAAGTTCCAATTCCCAAGTGAACCCATTCTTGAGTGGGGAAGCCAAAATGTGGTAGTCAAGGGTAGATTCATCTCTTGCATTAAAGCCCGTAAGTTGATCTCTAAGGGGTGTCTCTATCACCTCGTGAGGGTTAGGGATGTTGAGTCCAAAACCCTTCTTATAGAGTCGGTTCCGGTCGTAAATGAATTCCTTGATGTCTTTCCTAATGACCTTCCCGGTGTTCCTCCCGAAAGGGAAATAGATTTTGGCATAGACCTCCTCCTCGATACTCAACCCATTTCTATTCCCCTTTACCGTATGGCCCCGGCGGAGTTAAAGGAGTTGAAAGAACAATTGAGGGACTTGTTGGAGAAGGGTTTTATTAGGCCTAGCCAATCACCATGGGCTGCACCGGTGTTGTTTGTGAAGAAGAAAGATGGGTCCTTTAGGATGTGTATTGATTATCGGCAACTCAATAGGGTCACCGTCAAGAATAAATATCCTCTTCCTAGGATTGATGACTTGTTCGACCAATTGCAAGGGGCTAGCCACTTCTCTAAGATTGATCTTCGGTCGGGGTATCATCAAGTGAAGGTGAGGGAGGGGGACATTCCCAAGACAGCCTTCCGGACTAGGTTATGGACATTATGAATTTGTGGTCATTCCTTATGGTTGACCAATGCACCGGCTACCTTCATGGACCTAATGAATAGGGTCTTTAAACCCTACCTTGATTCCTTTGTTGTGGTCTTCATTGATGATATTTTAATCTATTCGCATAGCGAGGAAGAACATATGTGTCACTTGAGGGTTGTGTTGCAAAGATTAAGAGAGGAGAAGTTGTATGCCAAGTATGAAAAGTGTGAATTTTGGTTATGGGAGGTTGCCTTCCTAGGTCATGTGGTGTTCGGGGATGGTATTAAGGTAGACCCTAAGAAGACCGATGTGATTAGAAATTGGCCTAGGCCATTGACCCCGTCGGATATTAGGAGCGTCTTGGCTTAGCGGGTTACTACCGGAGATTTGTGAATGGGTTTCTTCTATTGCTCTCCCATGACTAAGTTGACACAAAAGAAGGCTAAGTTTGAGTGGACGACGAGTGCGAAAGGAGTTTTCAAACCTTGGAAAGATAAACTTGTGTCCGCTCCTATATTTGTCACTTACCGGATGGGCTTGAGGGATTTGTTGTGTATTTTGTGAATGCTTCTAGGAGTTGGCTTGGGTTGTGTCCTAATGCAAAATGGTAAGGTGATAGCCTATGCTTCTAGACAACTCAAAGTGCATGAAAAGAACTATACTACGCATGATCTTGAATTAGCCGCGGTGGTGTTTGCTTTAAAGATTTTGCGTCATTATTTGTATGGGGTACATGTCGATGTGTTCACCGATCATAAGAGCCTCCACTATGTCTTCACCCAAAAAGATCTCAACTTGAGACAAAGAAGGTGGCCAGAATTTCTTAAAGATTATGATATGAGTGTGCATTATCATCCCGGTAAAGCTAATGTGGTGGCGGATGCTTTGAGTAGGGTGTCTATGGGTAGCCTAGCTCATGTTGATATTGGTGATAGGGAAATGGCTAGGGAGGTACATCGGTTGGCTAGGTTGGGGTTAGGTTGGAAGAGGTTGGTAATGGTGGTGTGGTCGTTGTTGATGCTGCTAGGTCTTCCTTGGTTGATGAGGTGATAGCAAAAACAAGATCTTGATTCTTCCTTGTTTGAATTGAAGGCCTTGGTGAAAGAGAGCAAGGTGGAAGTTTTCTCCCAAGGGGGAGATGGTGCCCTTAGGTACCAAGGTAGGTTGTGTGTGCCTTGTGTTGATGGTTTGAGGGAGAAAATTCTTGAGGAGGCTCATAATTCTTCCTACTCCATCCACCCCGGTTCCACCAAAATGTATAAAGATTTGAGGGATGTGTATTGGTGGAGAGGCATGAAGAAGGACATTGCCAAATTCGTCTCCGGTTGTCATAGTTGTCAACAAGTCAAGGCCGGACATCAAAGGCCGGGTGGTCTAACCCAAGACATAGAGATTCCTACTTGGAAGTGGGAAGAAATTAATATGGATTTTGTAGTTGGTTTACCCAAGACTAGAAAAGGTTTTGATTCTATTTTGGTGGTGGTTGATAGGATGACAAAATCGGCTCATTTTCTACCGGTAAAGACAACATATGGGTCGGAAGATTATGCAAGGTTATATATTCATGACTTGGTAAGGTTGCATGGGATTCCTCTATCCATCATATCGGACCGTGGTACTCAATTTACTTCACACTTTTGGAAGTCTTTTCAAAGGGGCGGTCTAGGTACTGAGAGTTAAGCTTACGACGGCACTTTCACCGCCAAAACGGATGGAACAAGCCGAAAGGACTATCCAAAACACTTTGAGGATATGCCTTAGGGGCTTTGTGTATTGGAGGCTTAAGTGTAGTTTTTGGGATGATCATCTTCCATTGATTGAGTTTGCCTATAACAATAGCTATCATTCTAGCATCGGTATGGCTCCTTTTGAGGCTCTCTATGGGAGGCGTTGTAGATCACCGGTTGGGTGGTTTGAGGTTGGTGAGGTGGCCTTTTTAGGACCAGACCTAGTTATGGAGGCTCTTGAGCAGGTTAGGATGATTAGAGAAAGGTTGAAGATGGCCCAAAGTCGCCAAAAGTCCTATGCCGATGTGAGGAGAAGGGCTCTTGAATTCCGAGTTGGTGATTGGGTTTATTTGAAAGTGACACCCATGAAGGGTGTGGTTCGTTTTGGTAAGAAGGGCAAGTTGAGCCCAAGATACGTGGGTCCTTATAAGGTGATGGGGAGAATTGGCAAGGTAGCTTATGAGTTGGAATTGCCTAGCGAGATGGATTTGGTTCATCCGGTATTTCATGTGTCTATGTTGAGGAAGTGTGTGGGTGATCCGAATGCCATTGTGTCTCTTGATGTTGTGGGTGTTGTTGAAGATAATTGACCTATGAAGAGGTTCCGGTCCAGGTTTTAGATAGACAAGTGAAGAGGTTTAGAAACAAAGATGTGGCTTCCATTAAAGTCCTTTGGAGAAATCAACAAGTTGAAAGTGCTACTTGGGAGGCCGAAGCGGACATGCAAAGGCGATATCCTTATCTTTTCCACTCCACTCGAGCCTAAGGTATTGATCTGAGCCCTTTATAAAATCTCAGGTCTTAAGTGCAGCCCCCATGTCATTGCATACATTCATGCTTAAGTTGACAAGTTCATTGTGGTTTTACAACTATGTTGAGGTTTTGAAATAAGGTGTAAGTGCATTGTTGCATCCTTATGTGGGCTGAAATTGCCATGTCTGTGTCTCTCATGTACGTTCTTTAACATTCGGGGACGAATGTTCCCAAGGGGGAGATATTGAAACGACCCAAATGCCCGAAAATGTGCTTCGGAAACACCTATAATTGTATTTTCCATATATCTCAAAATCCATGCATGATTTCGGAAATTCGACTTCATATTCTTATTCGTGGGGTCAAATTGAGTGGGAAATGGGTCTAACCCGAATTTTAGAGCAACCGTATCAAAATTCGAAAATCGCAAAAATTGCGATTTTGAAGGTCAACTTTAAAGGGGCATATCTCTTAGCACACAAGAAACTGGAAGGGCTGCAACCTATCAAATTAAAGCTCTTTGAGTTAGCTTTCCAACGCACTTGGTTTCACCTTATTCCGCGTTAGGATGAAGGAGTTATGACCATTTTCGTAAAACCTGTCTGTGCAGAATTTCCAATTCCAGTGAGCGAATTTTCTAGGCGGGTTGGAGTCATTTTTTATAAAAAGGGGATATGTCCCATACTTAGTCATTTTATAAACTCCAAAAACACTCTCTAAGCCCTCTCCAAAAATTCCACCAAGATCTTCAACCAAATTCAAACATCTCAAGCTCTAATTCCGGATTCAAGACTCAATCTCAAGCTTCGATTCTCCATTCCAATCTTCATCAAGGTTCTCCAAAGTTGAGGTATGTGGGTTTGATTGTGGAAACCTTCCTTTCCACAAGTCCAACCATTTATCCTCTATTTCACTTCAAATTTTGGGTCCCGTAACATTGATCCAATTATGAACTCTTGAATTATGGAATGACTACTACACACCCTATTATGGTCCTTTTTGCATATTATTCATGAAATGAATTTTTATGTTGATTTTATGGTTTTACATGCTTCCATGATCAAATTATGAAGGTTGATATATATATGTATGTTGTTGGTGGGCTGATTTATATTGATTTTGGAATTGGTTGGAATTAGTATTCTTGAAATACATGATTTCATTTATATGAACAATTGCCCACCTTGTGTTTGATAAAATGCCCATTATAGAATTCTTAGGAAAGGGAAGATCCAAGGTACGTCCTATGAGACGGATGGTTATGTAATTACTGAAATGATGATGAAATGGACACATGTATATGATTTTCTCTAAATAAGTGTTGTGAGTCGACCATGCCTAGTACGGGGGTAGTAGGCCCGTATAACCATATCGAGGGGTTTGACCTTGGGTTCCCTAGTAGGGGCGGTAGTGTAACAAAGCCCGATACCATATCGAGGATTTGTACCTTGGTCCTAGCACGGGGGGTGGTAGAGCCGTGTAACCATATCGAGGGGTTTGTACCTTGGTCCCTAGCACGGGGGGTGGTAGGCCCGTGTAACCATATCGAGGGGTTTGTACCTTGGTCCTTAGCACGGGGGGTGGTAGGCCCGTGTAACCATATTGAGGGGTTTGTACCTCTTTCGCCTCTCCAAGGGGGTGGTAGGCCTTGGAAATACTATATTGATGGTCACTCGCCAAACATGTACTACGTCCCATTAAATATGATTTTTATGTAAGCATCATTATACATATTATTTTATTAATATGCTCTCTATTGGGTATGATTACGCATTTTTCCTATGATGTCCATCTAATGTAACATTGCATTGCATCCCATATACTTAGTACATTCAAATGTACTAACGCATACTCTATGCCTACATGATGTCACCATGTAGGGACCGGAGCACCGCTTGACCATCCTCCTCCGTGTGGCTAGTACGATTTTCTATAGTGGTTATTTGTGAGTCCTCCATTTCGGGGACGTTGCTCATGATCTTTTGCTATGTATAAAACTTTTCCTTTCTAGTTATGTTTTGACTATGAGGGTGAGCCCGGTAGTTTGTCTTGGCCCCGCTAAGTACTCATGTTTAGAGGTGGTGTTGGACAAGTTGTGTTTTATGCTTGAGCTTGACTCATCTATGGTATTTATGTATCATTTCTTTTTTTTCTTCTTGCTCCCTTAGTCCCGATTTCTCCTTGACTATGCTTATCGCTTATGGTCATTTAATTGCTTCCGCGACCAAGGATGTGTAATGATACGCTATGAGGCTTGTTTGGGGTTCCTTCGGGTTCCCCATTCGCCGGTCACATCTAGCCCTAGGCTTGGGTCGTGACAAACTTGGTATCAGAGCCCTAGGTTGAATGATCCTCGGAGTCCAACACACCGCGTTGATTAGAGTCCGATTCATGGTTGTGTTGTGCACCACAACTATGAGTAGGAGGCTATGAGACGTTTTTAGGAAATGTTTCCCTTCTCCATGTTCTAAGTCGTGCCGTAGAGTTGAATTAAGTTCTTCCCTAACGGTTGTTCTTTGCTATGCTAGATCATGTCTAATACAAGAGGAAGACGA
>JAGDQO010002460.1:0-65174 GCA_018342035.1 Solanum appendiculatum | reverse complement strand
TGAACTTTATCTTGTGTGTTGCTGATCTGTAATTGTTGAAGTGATATGATTGAACTATGTGCTATGTAAATTGTGAACTATTAGGTTGGGCTGGTTTTATGCAGGTTGTAGTTGTGGAGGTTTGGTTGGGGGTGTAAGGAGTACCCGTATTCCATTCCCTTAGCTTGTGTTTAGAAGTTTACTTGCTGAGTACCGCGTGGTTTGGTACTCACCCCTTGCTTCTACAATTTTTTTTGTAGGTTACGAGCCCGGATTTTTGTGATACTTTCTATTCCCTCTTTTCTTGTCCGAGGCTTCCTGTGGAGATTTGCAAGGTAGCTGTTTGCCATCTCAGCGGACCTTCTTTCTCCTATTTATGATTTTGTTCTGCTTTAGTGACAATATCATTTGAGACTTGTTTATTTCTTTCAAATCAATTGTAATACTTTAGAGGCTTGTGCACGTGACAACCAGGTTTTGGGGGTATATTTAAGTCGATTATGAATTTCCGCATTATATAAAAGTATAAGACCGTTATTTATAGTTTACTTCCGCATTTATTGTATTAGTTGGGTTTTTGGCTGACTTGTCTTGGTAGGATAAGACGAGTGCCATCACGTCCATATTTGGGTCGTGACAAAATGGTATCAGAGCCCCAGGTTCATAGGTCTCACGTGTATACAAGCTGAGTCTAAGTAGAGTCTCGAGGATCGGTACGGAGACGTCTGTACTTATCTTCGAGAGGCTATAGTGGCTTTTAGGAATAATCTTCACTTGTTGAATCTCTTTCGTGCGTTCTTGGTCCGGTCTGATTGTTATTGCTTCATCCCATTCTCTCTCACTTGTAGTGATGACTTGTGCGTGGTTCTTTAGGCGAGTAGTCGGTGTCGTGTGGGTTTTATGTATGATATGATATTAACGTTAAAGTGATAGACTTATGAAAATGATGTATGGCCAGATTTGGAATGTTTAGCCATTCGAAGGGGTTGGGTAAGGCTAGTTACCCAAGAGAGGGAACAGTAGTTGTGCGGTAAAGGAGAAATCTAGAGTGGTTTGACAAAAGAAGTGAAATGATTAAAGGGACCACTAGATAATGGACCATGTAACTTTGGAAACTAGTTAGCAAAGTGTCATCAAATTTGATGAGAATGATGTTAAGCCAATTGAGGTCAGAATTTCTACTACGATCTTACATATTGAGTGTATATCTAAGAGGGTCATGATATTACTACTACAACGGTACCAATGCCTAGTTAGTTAAAGTTAGGGAGTGTGTTACTTTTGCTATCAACCTGATCTATGAAAGGATGCATATCTCTTGGGCTAGAGACAGAACAAATTTGATAATATTTTATAGCTATTCAATTGGTAGAAATGTGTGGGCTATTTGGATATGATCTTCTCGGTAGGTATGATGTGTTCTAGTGGTGGATCTAACAGACTTTCATATTGTAGTACTAGTGGTATATGGAAATGGATACGTCGATTGTCAAGTGCGAATACTAACTACTTAAGGAGTTATCAGTTGTATCACATGCTCATATAATGAGATTCGATATTGCATTCACATTTGAGAAACTAACTAACTTGTCATTACGGATGCTTAGGTTAAGCATTGTTTATAAGGAAGCTTTTAGTGGTGGATCTTTGGTACAATATTAATACGTTTAGATTGTGGAGTGTATCTCGATGATTCTAATGAGGACTGGTGATTTCATCATAAGCTCCAAGGGAGTGGATTGATTTCGGAATGACAAACTTATGAGTAAAGGAAGTCCCCATGAATATACTTATGTGAAGGAAATTGAGGATTTTAGTAAGAAAGTGCATAAAAAATTGAGTTAGTCATATTTGGCTGGTATGACTTGGTTTAAGATGTCACGTTGATGATAAGGTTGACTTCGTGATGATGGTAATGACTACCAAGCATAATAGTAATAAGAGTTTGATAGAATATGATTAGGATGCAACTATAAGATAAGAATTTTTTTTGTTAAACGAATTCTGTGTGGAAATGACGACTTGCAAGTATTTAAAGTTGTGGTTTGCTTTTATTTGGTGAGTAGCCTGGTCGTATGGAAAGTTTTAGGATGTGTTGAAACACCGCTTGAATAGAATTGAAAGAAGCTAGAGTCATAAATGGAAAGAATTAGTAGGATGTAGTGTAGCCTTCGAAAGGAGGCGAGAGCAATGATCTGATTTTTAGGGCCAAAGATGTATCTTTATAAGGTTAAGAGATGTGTGGTTTCATCTATTTTGTTTGGGGTATGGTAATAGTTTCTTGGGTTCATCAGATTGGTTAAAAACTGTTGGATAAGATTTGAGAAAGGAGTCTATAGATATTTGATTCCCATGTGGTCATAAGTTTTTTTGGTGGTTTCGAGTTTGGTGAAGTGTACTATTGATATTTTAGCGAAGAATATGATAAGATCGATGGAAAGGCAATCAATGATAAGCTAAGATACGTGAATTCATAAAAATCTTCAAGATATGAGATAATGTTGATAGTCAAGAGTATTGGGTTACACAGTTGGATTCAGAATTAAAGTTTTTCATTGTAAGCATGCGTTCATGGTAGCATTTTTAGTCAGGGTATGAATTAGTAAGGTAAGAAATGATCGATCACATCGTATGAGCATTTTGAAGTACTTGTGCATGGTTTGGGTCATAAAGTTTGTCACTTTCAATTGTTAAAGGGCCTAAGGAAGGGTTCCACTTAAAGTTTAGGTTTAAAGTATAAGATAGAATGTTATGGGTTGTTGGTCAAAGGATAAGATTGGTAAGCGAGTCAATGAAAGAAACAAGAGTCTAGTATATTGAAGATTTTAAGGAATTTGAAATTGTGTTATGGAAAGAATTTAAGAAAGGTGAAGGAATAAGACCTCTCGTATAGACCTTTGGTTCTGAGTTGAAGGTTGTATGAATTTGTCTTTGAATTTAGATATGACTATGAGATGTGAAATGGTTCGACACAGACTTACTAGGAATTTATTAGCAACTTTTATGAATATCGGGTTTTGATTTGGGTGAAAGACAATGATGTGTGTAAGATTATGTGTTGCTATGTAGGACTAGATTTCTCAAATTATGGTAGGTGACTTATGGATGGACAACAGGATAAGATACAATTCTACATGGTTATCATGGATGTTGAGTTTGATTGATACTACTCTGTTGATGGGACTACACAGATTATTATGATGCATTACATAGACATTGGATGGTAAATAAAGGTTATGAGCGTATAATATATAGAATTATTGGAGTGACTAAGGATTTCTCTAAGTATTGGTATGAGTTATATGATGGTTTGAATAATAGTTGAAACTTGGTATGTGAATGATTGCGTTAAGTTGACATTGGGTGTGATTCAATTGTTGTACCTCGATGGAAAAGTACTTATAGATTTGGAATTAGTGCTATCAGTCTTGGGTGTGACTCGTATCTGTCAGGAAATGCTTAAATGGAAAGAGAGGGAGCCATAGTTTGAAATTTTTAGAGGCAACAATGTGTTTGATAAGAAGACTTTGATACTAGTGATGATTTGAGAGTAGGGTATTGACCGGTGTGGTTATGATTTTTTGTTAGTATTAGGAGTCTTGGCTTCAGTGGAGTATTGTGAGAAGTATGTGAAGTTTTATAAATTGAGTATGTGTACGATTGTAATAAGCACTAGACTGGTTGATTGTGGGTGGCTAAAAATCAAGGAAATAAAGTCAAATGAATGAAAATGTCTGATATGAGCACTATGAAATGAGTATTTTATGTTATTCGATCTTGGTTTCGTATATTCTTATGTGGCCACCTTCTTCGTGCTGGACATTATTTAGAGTATGATTCACTGCCTATGCCACATATGTTTCCACATCTATGGGTGAATTTCTAGTGGTGGATCGGGTGTACCGATCCTGTGATTGTCCTCACGGTAGAGTGGCATCCTTGGGTAGATTTGGTCATTTCAGTTATGATAGATTTGGTGTTGTTTGGGATAGTTGAAGTATACTAGTGGTTCTACACGGACAACTTTGCTTATGAGAACTTATAAAAGAACTATCATGAATATTTTCAGTTATTCGATAGTCTTTATATTTGTCTCGTCATCGAGGTCACATTTTGTCTATGTGTGATTGAATGAGGAGGTCACTGGGTCTAGTTGTACTGTTCTTAAGAGTTGTCTACAATCACGAGTACTCATCTAGCCTTTCTGACATATTATTAGAGGTTTTGTATGCTTGGGTGTACCATTCGCTAGGTGGTTACTTGATCATTTCCTTCTTTGGGTTTGATAAATTTGATTCTCTCTTGATGAGTACCTAATGTCTAAAGATCAGATTTTTATAACTTAATTAAGCTCGTGGAAGGATCAAGTTGTGAGAAGGGAATCTTGACAAGATCTAATGATGGTTTGTGCATTATAAGTGTGTGGTGGTTGGTTTAGGTTCACTTCTAATTGTAGCCGGTATTGATTCAAAATATAATCGTGGTTATATGAGAAAAGATTCGTCTTGATGATTGTGTTATGGTCCAGTGTATTTCGGCTCATATTGGATTCATGGATTAGCCTGTGGCTTGGTAATCACTCCTAGTCTGTAGATTTGCTAAAGTTTGATTTGAACTTGCAATTCTTAGTAGTTGATCTTGATGGAATGGTCTTAAGGTGGAGCTCCCTTAGAGAGATGAACACGACTCTGAAAATCATACCTCAGGCTTTTAGTAGTGTTGGTTATTCTTCCTTCTTCTTCCTTATGTTCGAGGACGAACATGGTTTTTAGTGGTGGATAATGTAATGACCCGAAAGGTCATTTTTGGAAATTTTCATAAAATTGCCGTTTTACCCCTCCCGATAATTGACCCGAGTCATTTTTGATCAGTCGGGAAAGTTGATTTGAGAATTTTAAACTATTCATTTAACTATAGTTATTTGATTGACAAGTATTCTTTTAAATAATTAATTTAGTTAATAATTATGGGTCAAGTCTTAAATTTATTTAATACCCTATACCCTTTAACCCATGGATAAAAATGAATTAAATTAAGTAGGGTTTACTATTTTTGAGTCATAACGGAAAAAAAAAAAAATAAAGACCCTTAGCGTCAAACACAGATACATCGAAGAGGCTAACCGTGTGCTACAGGTAAATTCTTAAACACAGTTCTAACCTCACTGTATATGTATTATTGCTAGGTGCCTAACATATTGATTTATTGGGGTAAGAGAATAAGCTCGGTAATTTTTAATTGTTACCATGACAACTACTGATTTCAAAGTAATTTAAAAAGTGGCGTTAATATTAGTGGCAAATCATGATACCATGATGGTGTAATTATGAGCTTATAATTGGGGTAATGATTAGGTTTATTGTTTGAGGTGTTTAGTGTGTTATAAGGTGAGGAAGTTATGATACTGCAATTGTAATTCCCAGCGAATGAACTGATGACTTTGCAAACCGTATTCTTCAATGATATTTAATTCTTTACCAGATTCTTCTTATAATTATCACACTACAATTCAAGTTTTGCTATACTAAAATAGGTAATTAAATATTAGGTGTATTACATTATATGAATATTATTAGAGTTAGGTTATTTGGAGAAATTAAGACTTAACACTTGGCTTGAGAAGTAGGAAAATGATTATGGTTTTGGGCGAGTTTTTGGATATAGATTAGACATATAGTAATATGGGTGTTGTTAGTTTCGAAATCTTATTATGATTATTTATTTGAATAGACTGCATTTATTTGGAAGCCCAACGAAGGGGGAAGGCTCAAGTCCCAGAGGGATTGTTCGATTATTTGAGGCAAGTGGATTTCTCAACCCTTGTTAAGCGTATAGAATTCGTGTATTTCCTTGTGGTATGTGTTGGGAAGTGATGGGACTTGGTGATGGGTTGACTTGTCCATATTGAATAATTTTAATGATAAAAAGGGGTAATAAAAGGCAATGTGATTAATTATTGGTGTGTGATGTGTTGAGAATGGTTTAAAAGGCTCATTGATTCATTGTTGATGTTGTAGCACGATTGTGTTGTTATGAAGTGTGCATTGTTATGAAAATGGTCATCTCTTCATTATTTGTGTGAACATTTATTTGCATTGATTATGAGACATGGTTGTGACAAGTGTTATGTGAATTGAGAAAGAATAAGAAATTAAATAGGATGTACCATTTCGAGGGACGTGTCGCACGCCGCGACGAATTCTATTATCGAGGGACGTGTCGCACGCCGCGACGGATTTCATTATCGAGGGACGTGTCGCACGCCGCGACGGATTGTACTATCGAGGGTCGTGTCGCACGCCGCGACGGATGCATGGACAGATATGTCCCCCATGGGTCCCGGACTGAGAGACAGCGGGTGTGTATCATTAGGTCAGACATGCATCACTATACTTGACATTGCATTTCATTGCATTGTGCATCTTTATCATTTGTAAACTTATGAGTACTTTTCTGTGGAACTTGTGATTGGTGAACTTTATCTTGTGTGTTGCTGATCTGTAATTGTTGAAGTGATATGATTGAACTATGTGCTATGTAAATTGTGAACTATTAGGTTGGGCTGGTTTTATGCAGGTTGTAGTTGTGGAGGTTTGGTTGGGGGTGTAAGGAGTACCCGTATTCCATTCCCTTAGCTTGTGTTTAGAAGTTTACTTGCTGAGTACCGCGTGGTTTGGTACTCACCCCTTGCTTCTACAATTTTTTTTGTAGGTTACGAGCCCGGATTTTTGTGATACTTTCTATTCCCTCTTTTCTTGTCCGAGGCTTCCTGTGGAGATTTGCAAGGTAGCTGTTTGCCATCTCAGCGGACCTTCTTACTCCTATTTATGATTTTGTTCTGCTTTAGTGACAATATCATTTGAGACTTGTTTATTTCTTTCAAATCAATTGTAATACTTTAGAGGCTTGTGCACGTGACAACCAGGTTTTGGGGGTATATTTAAGTCGATTATGAATTTCCGCATTATATTAAAGTATAAGACTGTTATTTATAGTTTACTTCCGCATTTATTGTATTAGTTGGGTTTTTGGCTGACTTGTCTTGGTAGGATAAGACGAGTGCCATCACGTCCATATTTGGGTCGTGACAAAATGGTATCAGAGCCCCAGGTTCATAGGTCTCACGTGTATACAAGCTGAGTCTAAGTAGAGTCTCGAGGATCGGTACGGAGACGTCTGTACTTATCTTCGAGAGGCTATAGTGGCTTTTAGGAATAATCTTCACTTGTTGAATCTCTTTCGTGCGTTCTTGGTCCGGTCTGATTGTTATTGCTTCATCCCATTCTCTCTCACTTGTAGTGATGACTTGTGCGTGGTTCTTTAGGCGAGTAGTCGGTGTCGTGTGGGTTTTATGTATGATATGATATTAACGTTAAAGTGATAGACTTATGAAAATGATGTATGGCCAGATTTGGAATGTTTAGCCATTCGAAGGGGTTGGGTAAGGCTAGTTACCCAAGAGAGGGAACAGTAGTTGTGCGGTAAAGGAGAAATCTAGAGTGGTTTGACAAAAGAAGTGAAATGATTAAAGGGACCACTAGATAATGGACCATGTAACTTTGGAAACTAGTTAGCAAAGTGTCATCAAATTTGATGAGAATGATGTTAAGCCAATTGAGGTCAGAATTTCTACTACGATCTTACATATTGAGTGTATATCTAAGAGGGTCATGATATTACTACTACAACGGTACCAATGCCTAGTTAGTTAAAGTTAGGGAGTGTGTTACTTTTGCTATCAACCTGATCTATGAAAGGATGCATATCTCTTGGGCTAGAGACAGAACAAATTTGATAATATTTTATAGCTATTCAATTGGTAGAAATGTGTGGGCTATTTGGATATGATCTTCTCGGTAGGTATGATGTGTTCTAGTGGTGGATCTAACGGACTTTCATAATGTAGTACTAGTGGTATATGGAAATGGATACGTCGATTGTCAAGTGCGAATACTAACTACTTAAGGAGTTATCAGTTGTATCACATGCTCATATAATGAGATTCGATATTGCATTCACATTTGAGAAACTAACTAACTTGTCATTACGGATGCTTGGGTTAAGCATTGTTTATAAGGAAGCTTTTAGTGGTGGATCTTTGGTACAATATTAATACGTTTAGATTGTGGAGTGTATCTCGATGATTCTAATGAGGACTGGTGATTTCATCATAAGCTCCAAGGGAGTGGATTGATTTCGGAATGAAAAACTTATGAGTAAAGGAAGTCCCCATGAATATACTTATGTGAAGGAAATTGAGGATTTTAGTAAGAAAGTGCTTAAAAAATTGAGTTAGTCATATTTGACTGGTATGACTTGGTTTAAGATGTCACGTTGATGATAAGGTTGACTTCGTGATGATGCTAATGACTACCAAGCATAATAGTAATAAGAGTTTGATAGAATATGATTAGGATGTAACTATAAGATAATAATTTTTTTTTTTTGTTAAATGAATTCTGTGTGGAAATGACGACTTGCAAGTATTTAAAGTTGTGGTTTGCTTTTATTTGGTGAGTAGCCTGGTCGTATGGAAGTTGTAGGATGTGTTGAAACACCGCTTGAATAGAATTGAAAGAAGCTAGAGTCATAAATGGAAAGAATTAGTAGGATGTAGTGTAGCCTTCGAAAGGAGGCGAGAGCAATGATCTGATTTTTAGGGCCAAAGATGTATCTTTATAAGGTTAAGAGATGTGTGGTTTCATCTATTTTGTTTGGGGTATGGTAATAGTTTCTTGGGTTCATCAGATTGGTTAAAAACTGTTGGATAAGATTTGAGAAAGGAGTCTATAGATATTTGATTCCCATGTGGTCATAAGTTTTTTTGGTGGTTTCGAGTTTGGTGAAGTGTACTATTGATATTTTAGCGAAGAATATGATAAGATCGATGGAAAGGCAATCAATGATAAGCTAAGATACGTGAATTCATAAAAATCTTCAAGATATGAGATAATGTTGATAGTCAAGAGTATTGGGTTACACAGTTGGATTCAGAATTAAAGTTTTTCATTGTAAGCATGCGTTCATGGTAGCATTTTTAGTCAGGGTATGAATTAGTAAGGTAAGAAATGATCGATCACATCGGTATGAGCATTTTGAAGTACTTGTGCATGGTTTGGGTCATAAAGTTTGTCACTTTCAATTGTTAAAGGGCCTAAGGAAGGGTTCCACTTAAAGTTTTAGGTTTAAAGTATAAGATAGAATGTTATGGGTTGTTGGTCAAAGGATAAGATTGGTAAGCGAGTCAATGAAAGAAACAAGAGTCTAGTATATTGAAGATTTTAAGGAATTTGAAATTGTGTTATGGAAAGAATTTAAGAAAGGTGAAGGAATAAGACCTCTCGTATAGACCTTTGGTTCTGAGTTGAAGGTTGTATGAATTTGTCTTTGAATTTAGATATGACTATGAGATGTGAAATGGTTCGACACAGACTTACTAGGAATTTATTAGCAACTTTTATGAATATCGGGTTTTGATTTGGGTGAAAGACAATGATGTGTGTAAGATTATGTGTTGCTATGTAGGACTAGATTTCTCAAATTATGGTAGGTGACTTATGGATGGACAACAGGATAAGATACAATTCTACATGGTTATCATGGATGTTGAGTTTGATTGATACTACTCTGTTGATGGGACTACACAGATTATTATGATGCATTACATAGACATTGGATGGTAAATAAAGGTTATGAGCGTATAATATATAGAATTATTGGAGTGACTAAGGATTTCTCTAAGTATTGGTATGAGTTATATGATGGTTTGAATAATAGTTGAAACTTGGTATGTGAATGATTGCGTGAAGTTGACATTGGGTGTGATTCAATTGTTGTACCTCGATGGAAAAGTACTTATAGATTTGGAATTAGTGCTATCAGTCTTGGGTGTGACTCGTATCTGTCAGGAAATGCTTAAATGGAAAGAGAGGGAGCCATAGTTTGAAATTTTTAGAGGCAACAATGTGTTTGATAAGAAGACTTTGATACTAGTGATGATTTGAGAGTAGGGTATTGACCGGTGTGGTTATGATTTTTTGTTAGTATTAGGAGTCTTGGCTTCAGTGGAGTATTGTGAGAAGTATGTGAAGTTTTATAAATTGAGTATGTGTACGATTGTAATAAGCACTAGACTGGTTGATTGTGGGTGGCTAAAAATCAAGGAAATAAAGTCAAATGAATGAAAATGTCTGATATGAGCACTATGAAATGAGTATTTTATGTTATTCGATCTTGGTTTCGTATATTCTTATGTGGCCACCTTCTTCGTGCTGGACATTATTTAGAGTATGATTCACTGCCTATGCCACATATGTTTCCACATCTATGGGTGAATTTCTAGTGGTGGATCGGGTGTACCGATCCTGTGATTGTCCTCACGGTAGAGTGGCATCCTTGGGTAGATTTGGTCATTTCAGTTATGATAGATTTGGTGTTGTTTGGGATAGTTGAAGTATACTAGTGGTTCTACACGGACAACTTTGCTTATGAGAACTTATAAAAGAACTATCATGAATATTTTCAGTTATTCGATAGTCTTTATATTTGTCTCGTCATCGAGGTCACATTTTGTCTATGTGTGATTGAATGAGGAGGTCACTGGGTCTAGTTGTACTGTTCTTAAGAGTTGTCTACAATCACGAGTACTCATCTAGCCTTTCTGACATATTATTAGAGGTTTTGTATGCTTGGGTGTACCATTCGCTAGGTGGTTACTTGATCATTTCCTTCTTTGGGTTTGATAAATTTGATTCTCTCTTGATGAGTACCTAATGTCTAAAGATCAGATTTTTATAACTTAATTAAGCTCGTGGAAGGATCAAGTTGTGAGAAGGGAATCTTGACAAGATCTAATGATGGTTTGTGCATTATAAGTGTGTGGTGGTTGGTTTAGGTTCACTTCTAATTGTAGCCGGTATTGATTCAAAATATAATCGTGGTTATATGAGAAAAGATTCGTCTTGATGATTGTGTTATGGTCCAGTGTATTTCGGCTCATATTGGATTCATGGATTAGCCTGTGGCTTGGTAATCACTCCTAGTCTGTAGATTTGCTAAAGTTTGATTTGAACTTGCAATTCTTAGTAGTTGATCTTGATGGAATGGTCTTAAGGTGGAGCTCCCTTAGAGAGATGAACACGACTCTGAAAATCATACCTCAGGCTTTTAGTAGTGTTGGTTATTCTTCCTTCTTCTTCCTTATGTTCGAGGACGAACATGGTTTTTAGTGGTGGATAATGTAATGACCCGAAAGGTCATTTTTGGAAATTTTCATAAAATTGCCGTTTTACCCCTCCCGATAATTGACCCGAGTCATTTTTGATCAGTCGGGAAAGTTGATTTGAGAATTTTAAACTATTCATTTAACTATAGTTATTTGATTGACAAGTATTCTTTTAAATAATTAATTTAGTTAATAATTATGGGTCAAGTCTTAAATTTATTTAATACCCTATACCCTTTAACCCATGGATAAAAATGAATTAAATTAAGTAGGGTTTACTATTTTTGAGTCATAACGGAAAAAAAAAAAAATAAAGACCCTTAGCGTCAAACACAGATACATCGAAGAGGCTAACCGTGTGCTACAGGTAAATTCTTAAACACAGTTCTAACCTCACTGTATATGTATTATTGCTAGGTGCCTAACATATTGATTTATTGGGGTAAGAGAATAAGCTCGGTAATTTTTAATTGTTACCATGACAACTACTGATTTCAAAGTAATTTAAAAAGTGGCGTTAATATTAGTGGCAAATCATGATACCATGATGGTGTAATTATGAGCTTATAATTGGGGTAATGATTAGGTTTATTGTTTGAGGTGTTTAGTGTGTTATAAGGTGAGGAAGTTATGATACTGCAATTGTAATTCCCAGCGAATGAACTGATGACTTTGCAAACCGTATTCTTCAATGATATTTAATTCTTTACCAGATTCTTCTTATAATTATCACACTACAATTCAAGTTTTGCTATACTAAAATAGGTAATTAAATATTAGGTGTATTACATTATATGAATATTATTAGAGTTAGGTTATTTGGAGAAATTAAGACTTAACACTTGGCTTGAGAAGTAGGAAAATGATTATGGTTTTGGGCGAGTTTTTGGATATAGATTAGACATATAGTAATATGGGTGTTGTTAGTTTCGAAATCTTATTATGATTATTTATTTGAATAGACTGCATTTATTTGGAAGCCCAACGAAGGGGGAAGGCTCAAGTCCCAGAGGGATTGTTCGATTATTTGAGGCAAGTGGATTTCTCAACCCTTGTTAAGCGTATAGAATTCGTGTATTTCCTTGTGGTATGTGTTGGGAAGTGATGGGACTTGGTGATGGGTTGACTTGTCCATATTGAATAATTTTAATGATAAAAAGGGGGTAATAAAAGGCAATGTGATTAATTATTGGTGTGTGATGTGTTGAGAATGGTTTAAAAGGCTCATTGATTCATTGTTGATGTTGTAGCACGATTGTGTTGTTATGAAGTGTGCATTGTTATGAAAATGGTCATCTCTTCATTATTTGTGTGAACATTTATTTGCATTGATTATGAGACATGGTTGTGACAAGTGTTATGTGAATTGAGAAAGAATAAGAAATTAAATAGGATGTACCATTTCGAGGGACGTGTCGCACGCCGCGACGAATTCTATTATCGAGGGACGTGTCGCACGCCGCGACGGATTTCATTATCGAGGGACGTGTCGCACGCCGCGACGGATTGTACTATCGAGGGTCGTGTCGCACGCCGCGACGGATGCATGGACAGATATGTCCCCCATGGGTCCCGGACTGAGAGACAGCGGGTGTGTATCATTAGGTCAGACATGCATCACTATACTTGACATTGCATTTCATTGCATTGTGCATCTTTATCATTTGTAAACTTATGAGTACTTTTCTGTGGAACTTGTGATTGGTGAACTTTATCTTGTGTGTTGCTGATCTGTAATTGTTGAAGTGATATGATTGAACTATGTGCTATGTAAATTGTGAACTATTAGGTTGGGCTGGTTTTATGCAGGTTGTAGTTGTGGAGGTTTGGTTGGGGGTGTAAGGAGTACCCGTATTCCATTCCCTTAGCTTGTGTTTAGAAGTTTACTTGCTGAGTACCGCGTGGTTTGGTACTCACCCCTTGCTTCTACAATTTTTTTTGTAGGTTACGAGCCCGGATTTTTGTGATACTTTCTATTCCCTCTTTTCTTGTCCGAGGCTTCCTGTGGAGATTTGCAAGGTAGCTGTTTGCCATCTCAGCGGACCTTCTTACTCCCATTTATGATTTTGTTCTGCTTTAGTGACAATATCATTTGAGACTTGTTTATTTCTTTCAAATCAATTGTAATACTTTAGAGGCTTATACATGTGACAACCAGGTTTTGGGGGTATATTTAAGTCGATTATGAATTTCCGCATTATATAAAAGTATAAGACCGTTATTTATAGTTTACTTCCGCATTTATTGTATTAGTTGGGTTTTTGGCTGACTTGTCTTGGTAGGATAAGACGAGTGCCATCACGTCCATATTTGGGTCGTGACAGTATCCGAGATACATGTTAGCAAGATACTTATCATTTAGGGTGTCTAATTACGTGATATAATTGAAAGCCATTAATTAAGGAGAAAATCACGTTTGTAACAACTTTTGTGGATATGACATATCACATCTCCTAAAATAAATCAAACAATTAAAATTCTTCCATTTCTTTTTGCATTCAGCAAAGTTTGCATATTCTTTCTCCTTGATAATACGACTTTTGCATTCAGCAAAGTTTACATATTTTTACTCCTTGATTATACGACCTCGGATACATGTATTTGGCGCGTTCATATAAATGTATCTCGAATACATATTAGCGGGCTTGTTCATGTAAATGTATCTTTGAGTCATATTAGCGAGATACTTCAAATTAAACATACTTAAATAAGGAAGGTAACTAAAAGACATGATTTAAGGATGAAATCATGCGTATAACAATTTTAGAGTATCTCGCGGTATTACAACTCCTAAAAAAATTTCAAAACATTCGAAATCATTCCAATTTTTTTAGAGAATCAACAAACTTTACATTCCCCTGAAATTCCTCTTAAATAATTTTGAGCCTTTTTGGTTCATCAATTATGAATATTATTGTGTTGTTAAAAATCACGTATTTGAGATTTAATGGTGGATACATATACATATTCAGATACCCCATTACTAAGAATACAACCCAGATCTTAATTAAGATTACTACTTATTGGATACACATATTTCAAGGGCTATCGAAACTATAGTGGTACTACCACATCCATGTCACAGTAGCCAGAGAAAACCTCAGAAGAACAGCAACAAATAAAACTCTCTACAATACTCCATTTGATCCTTTTGCGTCATGGGATTACGTAATCAAAATTGAGATCCATTTCTTCCAGTGACAAACAATCAAGACCACTTCGATGATAAAGAGATTTTGTTGGCCATTGTGATGATATCTTGAGAAGAAAAGAATAGATTAGTCATTGTTGGAATGAAATTGTATGGTGAAATTCTTGAATCAGAAAGGAGGAGAGATAATTGAGTGATAAATATGGGAGGGGAGAACTAAGAGAGAGTGGTTAATTTGGAGTGAAAGAGTAAATTAAGTAGATAATTAATCAATCCTAGTTTTAAGGGATGTGGGTATCTAATTGTATCTTTAATATATGGTATAAAAATTAAAAGTGATAATATATGTAATTGTTTGAAAGTAGAGATAATATTAGTTTATAGAGAAAAAATAAAATTACCTCATTCAACTATAACACATTTTTTAAAAAGACAATCAAACTTTACACGGATCCTAGGAAATTTTTTACCATGGTAGAAGTATATTCAACAATAGTTGTGTGAGACTCCATTCTCTTTTTGACACTTGAATGGCGGGTCATTTTTCTTACTTTTTACATGGTATTCACCATTTCTCTTCCACTTACCCTTCTTTTCTTTTCTTTTCTTTTTTATTTTCTTTTACTTCTAACGAATAACCAATTCTCAAATACATAATTAAATAATTAATACATTTGATTTAAAAAATATATAGATAAACACATTTTCTGTTAAAATAATTGAAACACTTTTAAAACTGTTAACTTTAAAAATAAGCTTATTGTTCAATATTTTTTAACAGAATCAAATTAATTCAAAACATAAACTGATTCACTTTAGCGTATAAACTGATTAGATAAGATTAATTTTGATTAATATAAATTATTTACATAGATGTCAAAATTAAAATGACAACAGGACAGAACAAGGTCGATATGACTGATTCATAAGCGATTTTAAAAATTTACGCAAGCTCGTTCACATTCACCTAGAATATATTTTTTATCAACGTTTTTCTATTAAGTATTTTAAAAAATTGTAACTAAAAATTAAATTTTTTTTGATAATCTCTGTTAATAAAATGACTGCAAATACATGAACTAAAACAAAACAAAAAAGCTATGGAATAATAAATCTGAATTAATTTGATTTTTTTAAAATGCAAGTAATTGAGAATACACTGCATTTTTTCCAGTTAATTTGATATTATTAAAAATGATAAATAATAAGATTATTTTTATTACTTAATCAAAAAAACGTTTTCAATTATCTGACAATTTTTTTGATTAAATATATCAACAGTTTAATTATGTATTTGAGAGTAGGATATTTGTTGGAAATAAAAAGAATAAAAAAATGAAAGAAAAGAGGAGTGAGTGGAAGAGGGAAGATAAAAGAAAAGTACAAAATGGGCCCATTATCTACGTGTCAAATAAACTAGGAATTTTCACATAAGAATTGTGGGTTGTGTTTCTACCATTTTAAAATTTATCCCGAACAATATCAAAGTGATATAAATACCTCATTTTTTGGTCAATCCCACTTGTAAGAAAGAAGGTGCAATCACGCACCAATTATTGCTTGCCATGTGTCAATTTAATATAATTTTCTAATCTTTGTTTTTATTTATATTTTTTCTTATTTTCTTAATTTTAATTCCTTATTTTCCGTTCCTTCTTCAATTCACCATCACCGCTATTGTTATACACCATTTTCACTGTGTCTATCATCAAATCAAGATTAAAATTGGAAAATCAAATCAGCTACCTAATTAATTTTTTTTTCAAATTAAAATCTCTATCAAAATATTCTTTTGTGTACTTTGCATTTGATTTTTGCAAATCAACATGGATTGTATCTGCAAAAACGGGAATTCTCTCTCCGAGCTTAGATGAGATAATTTTTGCTTGGTTTGAACATGATTTCAGCCCCGTAATTGATCAGGGGTCACTTGAAATAACGCCGACGATTCTTTCTTTGATGTCATCGTCATCTTCTGGCGCTTCTCACCCCCGCCGGTCAAGGAGGAGAAGATTTCCGCCGGCGAAGAAGAAGGAAAAGAAATTTGAGAATGAAACAACAAAATCTGTCGTCGTCGCTATCGCATAGGAAATCAACTAGTTGTCAATGAATTATTTTGCTGCCGGCTGAACTAAAAAGCTTTTTCTTCGATGGACTGAGACTACTTTATTCAATTACAATTGAATATTTCCATTGAAATCCAATATGTATGGAAAACGAAAACAGAAAGAGAAAGAAAAAGAAAAAAAACCTTGAAGTCATTGCCATCTCCTTCAATGGTGAAGCTTAGGAAGGAGGTGAAGCTTAGGAAGGAGAAGAAGAAATAAAAATTTAACACTAAAATAAAAAATTATTTATATATTTAATAAAAAATATTGCAAAAAAAAAGTTTAATCTTATTATTTTTAGTTTTCAAACTCTTCAGGTGAGTGATTTACACTCTCTATCTTAAATGCCGAAAAAGAGTTTAATAATTTCACTTTAAACTAGTTTAGGGATATACTAGGACCCCACAAAGTTTGAGTGTCTTTTTTAAAAAAAAGGTCATGATTTAGGGGGGTTTCTATGTATTTTCTCTAGTATATATGTTAGTGATGTATGTCTAATAATGTAGTTTTCCCTAAAATATACATAAATTTTATATTCCCTCTATTCCATATTAATTGAATTAGTAAGACAATACACACATATTAAGAAAAACATCCAAGGACATACTCCCTCCGTCCAAAAACAGTTGTCCACTATACTATTTTGGGAATGTCCAACAATACTTGTCCGCTTTATAAAATCAATGGATAGTTTTACACTTAGTTCATAATTTACCTTTATCATTAATTATAGTCATTTCTCTATTACATTTTTTAAGACATTATATTTATTACATTCAAAGGATGATATAGTAAAATTACCCTTCTATTTATAGTTTCTTAAGAAGTGTGCATAATCAATAATGAACAAGTATTATTGGACAGAGGAAGTAATTTAAACCATAATTTTCATTATTGCACTTTATTAAATCATAAATATAACTTTGTAAGTAGTGTAATTTATCTCCTAAAAAATATAAAACCTCAATAAATGAAAGGTTATCTATGAAAAAAAATTTAAACATCCATCTTAATCTTTGATCAATTTAATTATTTTAAACAATGAAAAAAACCTCAAAAATTCAATTAATATAAAATAGAGGAAGTAATTATTTAAACATATGATACTAGTTTTTCATAAATAATTATAAATTTTATACTTTTTAATCATTAATTTAATTTGAGTCTACTTCTTTCACATGCACTACAATACTTTTAAATTCTATTTTTTGAAGGATGCCCAAAACCAACACTCTACTCTTCCTGTTTGATCTATATGTGGTGTGGTGTATCGTATGTTTTTAATTTTCTTTGCTAACACATTCATCTACTCTTCAATGACTTGTGTTTTTTTTAAGAGTTAATCATCCTAATTAAAGTGGGATATTATTTTTGCATATTATCTCTACAATTATGCAATATAAACATGCTAATATTATGAAGTAATGTTGAAAAATAATAGAAAATCGAGACACATTCATCTTGTGATGATAGAGAGAAACTTGTTGGTTCATAATATTAATTTGAAATAGTTGTCTCATATCTCGGTTATTTTACTATCATCAATTTATCATTAGCTAGTTATAAATAAAAAAATTAAGGGATAATTTCAGAGACATCCTTTGAGGTTTCATTCTATAATACTCACCTCTCTTGTGGTACACAATATTACGCTTACCTCCGTTATTTTGATATTTTTGTAACCATTCTTTATGCCAATTTAAAATAGGGAAAATGATCAAATATGCCATCGAACTTTCTGAAAAGGCTCATTAATGACATCCGTTAAAAGTTTGGCTCATCTATGCCATTGTTGTTAAAGATAAGGTTCATCCATGCCATTTTTTTTAACTTTAGTTTTGCAAAACCACTTTTTACACCCCAAACAAGGTTTAACTCTTTTCAATTGAAGTTTTTGGGTCAAATGTACTCTTTTTGCTTGTTCTTCCTTAAGACCACACCAAGAACACATGAATAACATAACAACTACCAAATTTTGAACATCTTCAATTTTTCATGAAATCATCTCAAATTTCGGCTACATCATTAATTTCTTTTTTAAAAAAAAAAAAAATCAAAATTCTAAAATTATTTGTAGAGTTTTAAAAAATTTACCCCTATTAAAAAAAATATTCCAAAAAATGAAAATCAGTCTCAAAATTTCAAAATCTTGCTTTGATTCGTGTTTTTGTAGTTGTTTTTGACATTAGATCTTTGTTCCCTAGTGTTTTTTGAGTCTATGTTCAAAATTTCAAATGATTTGAAGTTGTGGAGAAAATTCTACCATTAAAGAATGTTGAAGTTTTGAAACTTTGAAAAAAATTCAAGTGGGTCTTGTTGAGTTAGGTTGAATTCGCACTCAAAAGATATTAAGTTTTGGTATCTAGCTCGGAGGGAAACTACTCTTGAAATCTGAGGTGATTTCGTGAAGAATTAAAGAAATTTGAAATTTGGGAATTGTTAATATTTTTTTATGTGTTCTTAAGGAAGAAAAAGCAAAAAGAGTATATTTAATCCAAAAACTACAATTGAAAAGTGTTAAAAGTTGTTTGGGATGTAAGAGTTAAAAAAAATGGCATGAATGAACCTTTTCTTTAATAGCAATAACATAGATGAGCCAAACTTTTTAACGGATGACATAGATGAACCTTTTCTGAAAGTTCGATGGTATATTTGAGCCTTTTCCCTTTAAAATAAATATAAATTAACTATGACTTGACAAATCTAGCCTTTTATATTAATTTTTTCATATTAATACATAATCTCTGCCACTTATGGGAGCTATTGAGGCATGGGGAACTCATAATTAGAATGAAAGAAAGAAGAGCTACGATGTTCTGTTCAGTTCAGATTTGATTTGCAACATATTGGAGCATATTCTCGAAATAGGAAGTATATTATGTAGTGTGTACCTCATGAATTTCCGATAAAGACGATATAATCGTGCTTTGAGAAGTGTTCTATTTAGCAACTGAGTTGAATAGAAAATAGGGCAAAGTAAGGGGAAAATAAGTGATGAGTAAGATGCGAATCTGAGAGGACCAAACCCAATCCAATTAAAAAAATTAAGTTTTCATCTATTCAAATTCGATTCAGACCTATTTTATGACTGAGTAGAAGAGGACTTGAACTTTTTTTTCTTTTGGATTGGATCTAGAAGTGTAAATTTTTAAAAGTCACGTGACATTTTTAAAATTTAAAAATTGGTATTATAATTTTTTTTCAATTAAGTAAATATAGATATGTCAATAAAAAGGGTAAATATGCATTATTTGTTAGACTGCATGAATATATATGTACCATTATTTTAACGAGTAATATATCTGCTCAAAATTGAAAGATATATTTACCCCTTTTCCCCTATTATGTGATAAATTTTATCTATCCAATTTTTTTTTTATATCATTCATATATTTATCTTCTCAATTTTTATTATTAAAATACACAAATATTTGTATGAGAACATTTGTATAAAAATTTCTATTCTCATACAAATATACTATTGAATATATTATAGTAAGACTACATTAAACGTACAAGAAGATAATATATTTATATGTGCGGAGGTTCAAAAGTTCATTCATTATTCCATTAAATCCATGTAAGTCTTGGTTGGAGATATCCTAGAACTAGACTCAATGATTATGAATGACGGGGATTTTCTATGAATAGCCCTAAAAGTGAGTTTTACTAATTCTAGGTTGTTCGATTTCATTTTCTCAAGTGTAAATTTTTCTCTGAACTTTGGGATATCCTATCTTATTTTTTAGTTGTTAGATATACTAGTAGAGTTGGTTTTAGTTAGAAGTTATGTACGATGACTTTCAATTCTTGCCGTTTGAAGTTTAATTTATTTATGAAAATTCAGTTGGATTTAATTATTGTTTAATTTTTGAGCGGTTTTAAATACTGCTAATTGGCTAAGTTGGGTTTTCCAAAGGTTCTCCCATTGAAGGACTAGTACACATGACCATAGAAAATTTATTTTAATAAATATGAATTTTGAGTAAATAATCTTCAGTTTTACACGGAATATTGTAAAAAAAATGAATAAAGTTAAAAAAAAAGAAGCCACGTGGCTATCACAATAGTCAAAGGATGCAACTATGTAAACGTATCATTGTGATTATAAAGGTACCTTAATCTATTAAACATTTTAACAAAAAAACAGGAATCACATTTCTTCAAACACAACTTCTAAAGGTTCCTAAATTTGCGGTAAGTTTCTTGGAAGGTAAGTTCGTTTGTTACAAGTTACAACCTAACTATCCTTTCTGATGTTTTAAAAATGTACCTTCACTTAAAATACTTGTCTTTCATTAGTTTTTGTACGATTATTTAATTTAATTGATATAATATTATCGTGCAATACACGTTCATAAAAACTAGTACTATATTAAAAACATAAAAATCCTTTAAAATGTTGGTTGAATTTTTTGTCCTTCATTAAAACTCTCTTCTCTAGACAATATCGTCTTTTTACTATTTTCTTATGATTATTATTTATTTAATTATAAGATCAATATCGTCTTTTTACTATTTTCTTATGATTATTATTTATTTAATTATAAGATCCACTTTGAACTACATTCTCTTTATATTACTTTTAATTTAGGACTTCCCCACATAGAAATTGTCTTGGGTGACAAAGAAAAGGGAATATTAGATTTACGTTTCATAGAAACAATTGTCAAAGGAATAACTTTTTTTTTATTGGGAAAATCAAAAACTACAAAGTACCTTCTTGTTTTTGCATGTGGGATTAGACTCCAACTTTAGAATAAATAAAGATTAATGAGAGCATGGAACTAAGCCTTAAAATGTAGTAGAATCGACCATCTGAAAGTGCACAATAAGTCACTTTACTTGCCCCCCAAAATTGTTTCACTGGAAAATTACAAGAAAAGCTACTCTCTATTCACACCACTTTCCAGATGTAAATGTGTCTAAGCGTGTTAGATGTCATCATAAATTGACAGAAATGTTGGAAGTTAATTTCATCAAGCACACATGTTGACGATATGGTGCTTAGCTGTTTCCATTTTTGTAAAAATAAAAAAATAAATAATAATATATATATGGGATCCTTATGCGTAGCATGGATCTAATAATATTATTTATTTGGACTTAATGTATGTAATACAGATAAAATTTGAAGAGTCAATTCAATTTTGATATGATTTTTAAATATTTTAATCATTAGTAATTATTGTGATTTATTATACTTTTTACGTAATTTTCAAATAATATGTTACTCTACATGTCCTAACTTATGTATCATTGATAGAATTTCAAGAGTCAACCAAAATTATTAAATATATTAAGTTGTTAATTATTATGATTGTTTACATTCCTACTTTATTCAAATAAGACGAAACGTCGTGGTAACTCAAAGAAATAATTTAATTTAAAAGAATTTAAAAGAATTTTAAAGGAGTCGCTACCTAATTTTAGGAAAACTAGGAAATCGATTAATTAATTACAAAAATAAAATAATCTACGAAACCTATAGATTCTAGGTAGGGGGTTCAAGTGATTCCGAAGGGAAGGTATTAGGCATCCTTCGAAATCCACAATTGTGAGTCCCGACTGAATTCATTTTTTCAAATTGAGGAGATAAAATATAATGTACAAGTACCAAACATGAAATATAAACAAATAATAAAGTAAAACAATAATATAAGAAATAGCCTAAATTTGCCTAACGTAGATAATATATACAATAATGAATAAAAATATAATTAGAACTTCATTTGAATATCTTTCTCGGAAAGCAACTCCGAGTATGTGTAAAGACACTTAGTAAAAGTGTTAATAATAAATAAATATGAATAAAAATAAATGAATCAAATAATAACTTGATAAATAAAAATCCGTCTTATGAACATGAGAGGCCTTGGAAATCGACGGTAATTTCTTCATCGGTCAATTTTAACATACAATTTATACGAACTTAAATTAAATTTCCGTCTTTTAAATTGGAGAGACCTTGAAAACTAACGGAGAGATTTTTTCATTGGCCAATTTAAACTTACAAAATCATATGAAACCAACAAAAAATAATGTAAAATGAATACAACAACTTTGCAAAATGATAAAAACCAAAACGACCATACAGCTTCCTGGAAATATTTTAGAAAGTGCATGCCTTTACTTAAGAGCAACTGAATATGATCAAAACATAGCAATACTAGCTAAATTCAAGCAAACACATCATATTAAGCTATACAAAAAAGGAAAGAAATACCAAATAACAAAAGCAATACGAATCTAGTCAATGAAAAATACCCAAAACACATCTAAAAGATCATTGAAAAAAAAAGCAAGAGAAAGAAAAGAGAAAAACCAATCCACTCAACAATAAGGCTAAGAAAATAAACAAAATAAAAGATAATAATATAAAGATAGTTACCAAAAAACCTTTAGCTGACCGATTTTGCTGGAGTTTTGTCGTTCTGGGGGTCGGAGCTGGTGATGGCGGATCTATTGTTGTTGTTATTTGGGTTGCCGGATTCCGGCGTCTGGTTCGCTGTTGTTAACCGTCGTTCGCCGGAGCTAAAAAAACTCACTAGTTCGTTGTTGTTGTTGTTGGTTTGAGGGTTGTTTCAGGTGTTCGGATGGTGGTTCCGGTGAGCAAAATGGTGGAGAAAAATGGTGTTTGAGTTGTTGGGTTCGTTGGTGGTTGTTGTGGGTCTGGTGAGGGCGGAGTTCGCCAAGAAAAATGGGGTTCTTTTGGTGGTGGATTCGCCGGATTCCGGCAAAACTCCGGTGAGTTTGTCACTGAAAAATTATGAACAGTAAAATAATTTTATTAAACACTAAAAATCTGAAAATTACTCCTAAAATTTTATCCATCACCACCAACTTAATGACCAAGCTATTGTGTAAATAGAAAATAGAAAATCACCTATAGTACAATACCATTATCTTAAAATCATGGGCCAAAACCACCGATTAATAAAATATCTGTGTATGAAATCCTATTAATATTTGAATGAATTTCTAGACTGCGCAAAAATATTTAAAAAAATGTAACAAATAAAATGAATATAAAAATGTAATAAATATAACTAATGGCATATACAAAAATGTAATTTTAACAAAAATAATGATTTAATTAAAATGAACAAATACTTAAACACATTCAATCCAAATGTGACAAAAAATAATATAATTAAATTTAATTAATAAAAATCCTAAAATTTTGAAAAATTAGGATAAGTATCAATAAACTTATTTAAAATTATAAAAAATTTATTTTGAACTATTGAATGAATAAAACTCAAAAATAATGAATTTTAAAAAATGTTAGGCCAAAATTGAATGTCAACAACTGTTCCTTTCGTTGAATATGATTGATAAAAGAAATCATGGACAAAGAAAATTGACAAATCCAATTTTGACCGAATATATGACCTTCATATAAAACAGGTTTGAACGTGGTGGAAGTCGCTCCTCGGCTTGCTTCCAAAAAGATGTCACGTTGTGTTGCGTCCTTGTTGACGTAGTTCACACCTGTGGCTTAATTGAGAATGCACAAAATGATTGTTAGTCCATTTGATAGGGAAAATACAACTCCATTGATAGGATATTTGGCAAAATAAATGCACGTCCATCGGTAGGACGCATGAGAATGATGCATCGATAGGATATAAATGCATGTTCATCGGTAGAATATAAATGCATGTTCATCGGTAAGACGAATGAAAATGATCCATCGGTAGGATATGAATGCATGTCCATTGGTAGGACGAATGAAAATGATCCATCAGTAGGATATAAATGCATGTCCATCTCTAGGACGAATGAAAAGGATCCATCGGTAGGATATAAATACATGTCCATCAATAGGACAAATGAAAATGATCCATCGGTAGGATATATGTGAAGACTACCACTTCCGGTAATGAAGTATGAATATACTTCAACGCCAGCCTCCTCTGACTTCAACATGAAATAGATAAGGTGCACATCCTTCACTTCCGAAAAGATGTGACTTAAAAAATATCTTTCAACGTCAGCCTCCTCCAACTTTAACGTGGAATAGATAGGGTGCACATCATTCACCTACGAATAGATGCGACTTAAAAATAATCTTCACGTCAGCCTACTCCGACTTCAACGTGGACTGGATAGAGTGCACATCCTTCACCTCCGAATAGATGCCACTAAAAATTATCTTCACGTCAGCCTCCTCCGAGTTCAACGTGGAATGAGTGCATATCCTTCACCTCCAAATAGATGCAACTTAAAAATAATCTTCACGTCAGCCTTTTCCGACTTCAACGTGGAATGGATGCACATACTTCACCTCTGAACAGATGCGACTTAAAAATAATCTTCATGTCAGCCTCCTCCGACTTCAACATAGAGTGGGTACACATCCTTCACCTCCGAATAGATGCAACTTAAAAATAATCTTCACGTCAGCCTCCTCCGACTTCAACGTGGAATGGGTGCACATCCTTCACCTTCGAATAGATGTGACTTAAAAATAATCTTCACGTCAGCTCCTTCCGACTTCAACGTGGAATGGATGCACATCCTTCACCTCCTAATAGATGCGACTTAAAAATAATCTTCATGTCAGCCTCCTCCGACTTCAACGTGGAATGGGTGCACATTCTTCACCTCCGAATAGATGCGACTTAAAAAAAATCTTGATGTTAGCCTCCTCTGAATAATCATGCAATGGCCCTCTCGGCGAATGAAAAAAAATGCAATGGCCTTTTAGGCAAGTGAAAATGCAATGGCCCTCTCGACGAATGAAAAATGCAATAGCCTCTCGGCAAATGAAAAATGCAATAGCCTCTCGGCTAAAGAAAAATACAATGGCCCTCTCGGCAAATAAAAAATGCAATAGTCTCTCGGCAAATGAAAAATGCAATAGTCTCTCGGCTAAAGAAAAATGCAATAGCCTCTCGGCTAAAGAAAAATGCAATGATGAATGACTCGATGATTGTCCACTGTAACGAGATGGATGGCTCAATAATTGTCCACTGTAATGAGGTGGATGGCTCGATGATTATCCATTGTAACGAGGTGGATTGCTCGTGTGTCTTGAAAGTATCATCTTCTCGATGCTTTCACCTATTCCTGTACTCGAAAAAGAACGATTAGTAGACACAATGTCGCCTGAGCTAGCGACTTAGTCAAGAAACCTTGAGAAAAGATTCTTTAAAAGAGAATATGTACCAAATGCCTGATCATTTTGGCACATGTGAGCAACCATCATTTTACTCTTGAACATTTTGTGTTTATTATGACTCATGTTTTATTGGAAAATTTGTACTAGGCGCCGGTGGCTCGCATCCTCAATTTATTTTTTGCTCTGTTTTGATAATGCTAGAGAATCAGAAGCTGGCTTTGAACTTCAGGCAATGCTGGATCATTTGAAGTTGACTATCAAACTTCTGACAATACTTGATGAAAATTTTGAGGTCTTCCTCAAAAATTCTGTCACAGTTAGAGATCTTAGCAAATTTCACAATGATCTCTAATCTTGACTTGCTGGAGGTAACATCTTATTACGAATTTTTGAGATCTTCTTAAAAATTCTATCCTAATTTTTATTACAAGAAGAAATGAAAATCATATTGGGTACATGACCGAGCTGTTATGGCGCCTACATATCCTGTTGAGCTAGGAATCAGGTCAAATGTAGTTCCAATCTTATAAATGATCAATACTGTAAAATTTGAGACAAGATCATCAGTAGAAAATGTGTAATATGAACAATGATGAGATAGAAAAATAATATTATTTACAATATTTAAAACCTAAAGGCAAAAGATATGTCACATTTTTGGGACGGACGACCCAATGAAGTAAAAAAGGCGTCTAACCCTGATGAGATTAGCCTAATGTTACAATTTATAATGTACAACCCAAAAAGGGTATGCAAATTATTATCTTTAAAGGAAAGAATAAAAAAAATGCTTTGAAAAATATTAAAGATGGGTGCTTGCCCTTTTTTTTTTTTCTTTTTTGAAAAAAATAAAGAATATGAAGAGATAGTCTGATCTTGACTACAATTGGTACCAACAGTTAGGAATGTATGTAATTTCTCCTCTTTTTTTTCTTAAAAAAAACTGAGATTGAATTCGAGATAATTCTTATAGCTTCAAGTGGTACCTTTAACATATTTATGTATCAATAAGATTTGTTCAGTTTGCTTCAAACAAAGGTTTTGAACTGTATCAATCTTCATGTTTCAAGTGCTCTCTCGTCAAAGGAAAGTCCTATTTTCACACATATTTTAAGTGTTTGATTTGAGGACGTTTTTCAAAGTGCACTCACGCTCACAAAAATATTCAATGCATGCAACTGTGATACCATATGCTTGGCCCTTATGTAAATCTCCACTAATGTGAAAATTTTTGGAATGAGATCATGAAGGGCTTGTCATTGGCTTGTAATGTAGGCTTAGGGATGGGTAGGATATTTATTTGGGATAAGAGTGACTTAATTCCTCCTTGAGCGTCACATTGAGTTTGTGCTTTTGACAATTGATACAACTTTGGCTTCTGATCCTCTTTGTTGTCCCTTTCTTTTGTTACGACTTCTTTTGAATCCTTATTTGTTGGAGCTTTCCTTTTTTCACCCCTTTCTTTTATTTAGACTTCTTTTAAGTCCTTATTTTCTGGAGCTTTTCCTTTTTTCACCCCTTTCTTTTGTTTAGACTTCTTTTAAGTCCTTATTTCTTGGAGCTTTTTCTTTTTTCACTCCTTTCTTTTGTTTCGACTTCTTTTGAGTCCTTATTTGTTGGAGCTTTTCCTTTTTTCACCTCTTTCTTTTGAAGTTTTCTCTTTTTTTTGGGGATATTTTCCTTCTTGTCTTTCACTGACCTTATGGGGGTGTTTTTGTCTTTCTTTTTTTTTTTGGCTTCCTTGAGTTTGGAGACTTTGACAACTTCAAACTTGGATCTTCTCATATAAAATTTGCACGTCTTTGGTGCTCTTAAGAAGGCTGGGCGAAGAGAGGGATTGTGCATGTAAGAACTCAGAACGGTAATGGCTAAGATGTGGTTGTCCAAAGAAAAGGCTTCAGGCTCAAGGTGGGGAAAACTAGGGATAAATGTTATTTGGTAGTCTTTGAAAGGCACAATCGGGTCAAAGATGGCCTACAATCCTTTTCCAAACCAAACATTACTTAGGATTTCGCCTCGATAAACATTCAAGCCAAGTTCTAGATCAACAGTGCAATGCAATTGAATTTTGATCTTAAAAGCTCACCACACAATGCATCTGAAACCACGAGGTTGGTTTTATTCTTTTCTCGAATGTCTCCAAGAGAATTTAAACAAAATTCCTTTTATCAATAAAATCCAGCTCTTTTCTTTCTACCTTTTCACAGACTCTCCTTTTCTAACTTTTCTTTAAACAAAATTTCTTTTTGATAATTTTTATTCTAGTTTTTTTTATTGATTATTTTCGCTATCTTGTTTAAATATAATTGTCTTTCTTATGACAAGTGTTAAATTTTTACATTTATATTTTATAATTGATAGCTTAAAAAGTAACCACGATCTTAAAATTTTGAATCGGTCACTGCTCCTCTCTATTATGCAACTTAGTCTCCCAAAAATATAAATAGTCATGATCTTCCATGTCTATTAACTTTTTCTTTCTCATCAGTCTAATTAGGAAAAATGAAAAGGGAAGGAAAAAAACAATTTGTTCTAGCGCCTTCATTTCAGTTCTCCAATTCAAAAGCGAAAAAGTTCTCTCCGTAGACCGTAAAACTAGATGATCCTCTTATTATATTTTTTTCTTCTTGCATCATGTCGGAACGTGGGAAGTTTCCGAACTTTGATTTCTTCTTGCATCATGTCGCCCAAAATTGGCATCATTTGTGTCATCGTACGTACGAAATTAATATGCGTCGTAGGTACTTTCCTAGTTATTGCAGTTACCTTTTTAACATTTTAAGTGGCATAAAACGTAACCTTCACGATGGCTTCTAACTTTTCCTAAATTAAAAGTTTTCGAGCTTATTATAACCAAACTCTAACCCAATCATAAAAATGCACCCTGTTGGACCCCCATGGTAGCGCGAAGCGACGGACCTTCTTAGCATGGTACCTTGGTAGCATGACGGAGTTCTATTCAAGTTAGGGTTCTTGGAGATTAATTTACCCTAAACCTTAACTATGTCTATATAAAGGAAAAAAATACTCCCTTTTAAGCTATCTCGAAAATTTTATAAATTCATCAAATATTAACAAAGAGATTAAGATATGGCTTCCTACATTCGAGAAATATGCTACTAACAGTCCTCGAATCACGGAGACATTTTTCGTGATTACAATTTATTTTCTATCACTTAAAAATTTGTTTACCAGATCAATAGTATGAGTTTAACTTGCACTGAAAGACAACAAACTCCAAGTACAGTTTGACCAAAAAAGAAGACATACGTCGTTGTATTTTTTTCCTGTTCAAATCCCTGTTCCATGGTACAAAAATAAGTACAAACACTACAGAATGAAAACACAAATAAATTACAGAGAAAAGATGGAAAGTCAACTCTTGTACGAAAAATCAGGACTTTGAATCGACTGATGATCAAACAGTACTAATTTGGTTTTCGGAACTGACTGTGTGTATGAAATTCGCGAATTTATGATAAAACCAGTTCAATCTTTGGGTAAATATGCTATAAAGCAACCGAATTGCAGAGTATAAGATCGAAATGGAATAGAGAATGGGGCAGAGTACGGGGAAAAGAAGTGATAAATAAGATGCCAATGTGAGAGGACCAAACACAAAGGCCAAAAATTGAACCATTTTCGCGTAAGTTGAATGTGGTGGAATGTTTAACAGAGCATCATGGGAAAAACAGTAAATGAGGAAACTTGCAACGGATAAAAACATCTCAACAAAGTGTGTATCGAAGGGGGATTTGTCGCTGCCTTGGTACTTGAGCTGTAACAAGGCAACCATCGTTGGAAAAATCACGGCGAGAATCAAAATGTTGGCGTGCTGAGGAGGAGGAGGAGGTGTATATTGCTTGGCCTGAAAATCCGTTGTTGTTCTTTCTTCGGCCATTGAGGAAGCAAATTTCGAACAGAAATTTAACCAATTCTTCTTTGTTTTCGTTTAGTTGTGTTGCCTGATGCCTCTTAAGACCACTAGTTATAAAGTTACAAAAAAGAGACTTTTGCTATTACCCCAAAATGTGTCATTTTCAACTGCAAGTTAAGTCCGTTGATGCAATTTTAAATTTTTATTTTTTAGTCGCTTGTAATATGTGCTATTCTCTACAATTCGTCCTTCAACTAATGCACGAAATGTGTCATTTTCATCTATAGTTCGAGTCCTTCCCCTAATTCACATTATTTTTATGTCCAAAATGTGTCATTTTTTTCAGCAATTCGAGTACTTCGATTGTATGTCTGTCATTTTCAGCATCTATGTGATTCTTTCGACTGAATGCACATGGATGCAAAAAAAATATGTCATTTTCATTTGCAATGTGAGAACTTCCACTTTATGCACAATAACATGTTTTTTTTCCATCTCAAGTTCGAGTCCTTTGACTTTATGTACATAATCTATGAATTTAATGGGCAATTTAAGTCATTCAACTTCATCACATTAGGTGGCATTTAATTTCATGTACATACAGTTCGAGTCCTTGGACTTTATGTCCAAAATCTATCATTTTAATCGGCAATTAGAGTCCACAGATTTTACTCAACACAATAAATATGTCATATTCATCAGCAAACTGTTTGTCTAAAATGTGTCATTTTCATCATCAAATAGAGTTCTTTGACGTTGTATTTCCAAAATATGTTGTTCTAATCGGCAATTCGATCGAGGCCTGGACTTTTCCTTCTATAGAGTTTTATTCTTCGAGGATCATGCGAAAATTGCGAATTCTTTCATAAAAAATCTTGGCAAATCATATCTTTAAAAACGCTATAGAATTTTATTTTAAACTTTTACCATATGTTTAGTTTCTGAAAAATACAACACCACAATTCAATTATTGAGGGTATGTTAATATTACTCGAAATTTGTTATTTTGTGTCTCATATAACTTGCATTAGACCCTAACTCGTCAATATTCATGAAACTCTAAATCCTTCAGGTTTTCAAGTATGTCGGATATATATAAACACATCCCTCTAGAAAACTCCAATTCATCTCGTTTGGGTTTATTTGTTGGATAATCTGGAGTAAATTTCACGGGTAATCATCCAGCTCTATGTTCATTATTCAAAAGTTGTTATTATTATTATTATTGTTGTTGTTGTTGTTACATTAAAATCACTTAACTTTGTTCCGTCAACTATCAAAAATTAACTTTGATCGAATTTGATGAAAATTCTACCTGAATTGACATCTCTTGTTTGAAACTTGTACTATCATATGACTCATTGACCGTTATTATAGATAATGAAAATCAATTACTATATATTTTTGCTTCCTACTTTAGTATAATAACGATGAGTATATTTAATTTAATCGTCTGATTTTCCTTTTGTTTATCCGTGTCACCGAATAAATTAAGTGAGTGATGCTTGTATAACGTTCGTTTCAACTCCCAAATTCACTCGAATGATTTGAAGAAACTTAGTTATCAACTAGTCTTGACAAATACTATATTTTTTAAAAAAAAATTTGTTCATAGGAGAATAGAGAACATATTCATCGGAGAATCTTTTGCATACTAGAGTCATTTTCACTATTGAACTTCAAAATTTTAAAAAATAACACAAGAAGACTAAGAGCTGAAACATTTATTATACATATATTAAAATAATTTTGACTTTCGATATAGAATGTAATTTTTTTCGTGATGACAATCCTTTTCAGCCATATCTCCGAAAGGAGGGAATTGGAGTTCAATATTGCACCTTTAATCTTCAATATATATTGCAAAATTAAGTTCTAGTACACAGTTGCCCCTCTTTTATTTTGCTAGTTCTTTTTTAGGCCTTTTTTTCTTTATCAAATAGGAATGCGCTCAACCAAAGGCAAACCATTGATTAGATGGTTATTATTAGAGGTGTCAAAAATGAGCCCAACTATAGGTAATTCGTCCAATTCGTTCAGAATTTTAAGGGTTGGACTCAAAATAATTTGAGTAGGGTTCAATCTCAACTCATTCAAGTCTTAATCCATTTTAAGAGAATCCTCAATTGAGCCCAATTCAATCTCTAATTTCAACCCGTTTTAAGACTCTTTATTTGCATTAATGTAATGTATATCCCTATATTGAAAGTATGAATTATTACATATTTAATATCTTTTAGGATTTATCTTACCATTTGTAACCTTTTTAAAAAGAAATTCTTGAGTTGAAATTCAAATTGTGGTTATAAAAGCAATATGTTAAAATTATTGAGATTAGGCGGGTCAAATCGGGCGGGTCAAGACCCAACCTGGAAAATTACATAGAATGGCAAACCTTACTAGTTATTAGTCATTAAGGGTACACTTTAATTTATTTAAATTTAATAAATATAGTTTTAATTTTTTTGCCATTAATATTGGGACCCACACGAATCAAGTCTTCCTTATATATATATATCATTATATACAATTCAACTTTCTCTCTCATGAATTCAAACCATTAATTTCGCCATAATTATTTCTTCAACTTCCAAGATTGTATGAATTATATCTCCTAAATCACTCTTCATCTTTCAATTTAAAATTGGAATTGGGAAAATTTCACCTTCTCCCTCCAATTCTTTTTTCAATTTTCGTGAACCGCCTAATTCGTGGGTAAGTTTTCTTTTCTTTTTTTCCGGGTTTCATCAGTTGTATAGGTATTATGCTTATTAGTTTTTGTATAATTTTTTTTCAAAATTCCTCCATTAGCTATCAGACTATCAGATTTCAAAGCAAGATGGACGATTCGACCCCATCTTCTAAACTTGTTCTAGAGTAAAAATCTATTGAAGAATTGAGATTGAAGAGAAAAATGACTATGTATACTTTATGCTTAATTCTCAATTCTATGCTGCCGTTTGTAGATTTTATTGGATATATACAAATTGATTGACATATGTTTACACAGTTTTGTATATTTAGTTACTATATACAAAATTCCATGTAGTATCTGTATATTAGCATATATAAGTATTTTATTTGATATATACAAATTGATTGAAGTATATGTATACAGAATTTTGTATATTTAGTTACTATAAACAAAATTGCATGTAGTATCACAAGATTGTATGAATTATATCTATATTTTCTTCTCTTCAACTTTATACTCAATCTTCAATGCTTTCTTATTCACGTCAACTTCAATCTATGTCTCAATTGTTGTATAAAACTCAAGAAAAGATGTTTGTTCTTTAAATACTATCCTTATTTGTATACAAATTTGCAAATTTGTATATAACAATTCTATATACTATTCATTACAATTATTTCTAGAATTTATACTCAATATAAATAAAATTATACAAATAATACAGAATCGTATTATATACAAACTTTTTTTGACTATTATAAAGTCTACACAGAATGTATATACATACACGTTCCTCAATTTATATACAAACGTTTCCAATATACATATAGAATTTATATATACAATTCCCATACAAGTTTTTACACAATTAAAACTCGAAAAAATTGTACACAAATTTTATCAACTGCACAATATACAAACTTTTTTTGACGAATATAAAGACTACACTTAAAACAAAATGTGGAAAATTAAATAAGACCAATCTTTTTGTCGAATCATACACACTTGAAATATACAAATCGTGCATTTCAGTTTTATATACAAACGTTCCCCACATACTCGAAAACCTTGTACCAAACTTCTATCAACCTTACAATATACAAACTGTTTGACTAATATACAAATTACAGTTAAAACAAAATTTAGAAAATTAAAGAAGAACAATCTTCTTGTCGAATCATATACATTTCAAATATACAAATCGTATCTTTGATTTCATCGAACTACAACCACTTAAAAAAGAAAAAAGAGGAAAAACCATGAATTTTAAACGAACTAAAACATTACCTGCACTTCAATATACAATAGTTTTGCTTAATCCTATGGTTTAGTAATGGGTGGGAGGAAAAATCTAATTTTTCATATGGAGTTTCTATGGAAATAGAACTCTTTTTCTTGGACAAGAAGTATTTAATATACACAATTCCTTTGAATTATGGGATTGTGTATCATCAGTTACCGTATTTAATGCTCATTAATTCATAAAATACAATTTGTATATTACTGAGTCAAGAAACACGCTATATACAAAAAAAATCTTAATAGCAAACTAAGATATACCCATAGAATGAAATTATATAAACTACACCCATATAGTGTTATTTCTTTAAATGCATTTGTCATATCTGTAAGTTGCCCTTAGCTCAATTGAGCCCAAAGTAAACTTGGGTGGGTCAGAACCCAACCCAATTTCTATTACAATCCATTCTAATATTTTCAATTTCAACCCAACCCGCCCATTTGACACCCCTAGTTATTATTCAAGTGTGAAATCGAACATTGAAGGGAAAAAAAGGAGAAAAAAAAGGAAAAGGTCAAATATGTACGCGAACACACACAAACAAGTCTTTAAATTTAGCTTCAGTTGATATTTATGCCTTCCAATTTTGGTATGTAAAAGTAGACACTTAAATTTGTACAAAGTTAAACAAGTAGACACACACGTTCTCCATAACAATTCGTGTGCGATGCACTCGTACTAATTTGTATTATGTCATGTATATAGGATGTGTATATCTACTTCTATTTATACTCATCCAAAATTAAAAAATCATAAATATCAACTGAAGTTAAATTGAAGAGTACATTTATTACTAAATAATCAAATGGGTTGCATTACACGTACAACTGAAGGAGGAGACAGAGATATGACATTGTTTTTTAATTTAGATGCTGCTTTTTTTTTAGACGCTACTGGGTTTATACATTTTACAATAAAATAAACATGTGGAAATGCGATATTTATGTGAACTTGTAGGCAAAGCATAAATTATATGCGGCTTATGAATCATCACATCCTTATATATTTTTTCTATGTTTTGCATATTATTTTATGTATGCGTTCTATGTTTTTTAAAGTAAATTTTAGATTTAGCAAACATAAAAATCATATTAGCGCTCTATAACTACAGTTTAACTATTTGTGCTCCATAACAAAAATAGTTTGCTATGGAGCATCTCAGTTGTATAAATCGCAGGCAGTCATCTCGTTTTGTATAAAAGCACAACGATTTTATATGTATATCGGTTAGATAATTGTATATATGTAACTACTATGTATATGTATCAGTGATTTGTATATCTACATAAAATTTGAATTTGTATTCAATTGAATCGAATTAAAACATTTGTATATCAAATCTCTCTCTCTCGCTCACTTTATACAACACAAATTATACATTGTAATTTGTATAATTTGTGTTTGTATAAAGCAAGAATGAGAGAAAGGCAAAAGAGAACTGGGTAGAGGAAGATCTGTATTTGTGTAATTATAAGTGTATAGGACGAAAAGATATGTATTTGTATTTGTATATACAGTTCTCTCTCGCTTTATACAAACACAATTTATACATTTGTGTTTGTAAAAAGTGAGAGAGGTGAGCGAGAGAGGGCGAGCGAGATTCCAGAGTGGTGAGAGAGATTATTTTGTTTGCTACGAATTAGAATTAAATAAAATTATAGCTATAACATTTATTTTGAATTAATAATTTACTATAATACACAATTTTCCCTTTCTTTTTCAATATTCCTTAAAAAGTAAAAGCCCACTAAATTTAGTTGTTCTTTCCTAGTACCATATTATATATACATAAAACACACACTTATACAATCATTTTATGTATGTGAACAAAAACTATTTGAAAAAAGGAGAACAAAACAATTAAATAGACTTGAGCTTTATTAGAGTTACTAATATCTATGGACTATAACTTTTATTTGACCATTCAAATTTCTAAGTTTCAAGAACTTGAAATAATATATTAAAAGATAAAAATTATAAAAAAGTAAAAGAAATATTTAGAAATTATATCAAAGTAAATACTTTTATGTATAAAATAAATTTTAAAAATTATATATAAAATGTCGAATCGGTTTGGTCTCAGGTTGACGTTTTTTTTTAGTTAAAACCAAATCAACCCAAGTATAGGCGAATTTTTTTCCCAATACCAAATCATTAATCAGGTTTTTTTAAATTTTTTTTTTTATTTTGACTATTTATTTATATTTTCTAGGTGATAAATTCAAAAAAATTTAATTGCTCATATTTATGATTTTACTTTAAATTATTTCTATTTTTAAAAAATAATTAAAATGAAAAAAGTGAAAAGCAATGTTAATAAAATTCAGTTATGGACTAAAGAGAAAGTAATATCTATGGGCAAATGGGTCTTAATTGTTGAATTGGAAGTGTGGAACTGAAGGAGGAGAGAGAGAGAGAGATCACATTATTTTTTTAATTTAGGTGACGTATAGGGGTTTATATAATAAAATAAACACGTGAAATGGGATTGCATCTCTTTCTCATTACCGTTGCAAACCAATCCGCAAATTAATTTCTCTTTAGATATTGCCAAAATAATTCGACAGTTCATTGCGCTAAGCTCCTTTTATACGTAGGATTTCGAGAATGGTGAACTACATAAAGTCTATTGTACATAGTTTTATCCTGTATTTTTACAAGAGGTCATTTTTATGACTTGAACCCGTGATCTCCTATTTCTATAGAACCTAGTACTAAAATACCCCTAGAGGGGGATTAGACTAAGCAAAGCAAAAAGGGTTTTCGATGGGAAAATGAAAGCTATTTTCACCACACGAAGTTTGAATAAGTGATTGTTTTGATAATGAGAAAGGAATATCCGTCCTTCTGTTAAACATGATGGATTGAACTCATAATTCTTTAGATATTTTTTAATGAATGACAAATAAGTATCAAAAGTAAACTGCTCACGGTTGTTGAATCATTTCACAACCAGAGTCATTCTTTTTTGGATAAATGATTCACGGCTAAGGCAGATCTAAGATTTAAGTTTTATGGTTCAATATTTAAGGTTCTTAGTATTGAACCTATTATATCTTTAAAGTTATGGGTTCATATCTACTAATTGTTGTAATTTTCATCAAAAGTACTGAGTTCAGATGAACACGATTTAGTATGTTACATCCACCTCTAGTTCACAGTGTTTAACTTTTACCATTTCAGTAATGCAACCCTTCCTCTATAATTTAAGCCCAACATTAACATTGAGTATATTTCATGTTTACTTACTACTTGAGAAGCAAACATCAGCATCTTTTCAGGTGGGAAATTGGCACAGAGAGCTGCAAATACATCAAGGAAAACCATGAGACAAAGACATAAATAACAACACACAACAGCATGATCTAGTCTCTTGATACTCGCCTACTAAATGAACCAAGACGGACGTCATGGAAGCATAATTGAAACAGAAAATGTTAAGACATTTTAAATCAATAACAGCAACAAGCATAGGGAGAACAACGGAGATGCCACACTACTAAAGTAAGAACAGTTGCAGCAAGAGCGGTTGACAAAAGGCGCATAGTATACTAATTATACTATAATTTCACGTACAATAAAGAACTGCTCCAACAAATGCATCTCCAGCACCAGTTGTATCAACTATTTCCGAAGATGGTATCTTTTCAGCTGTTACCACGAGCAGCCTATCATACACAGTCCCAATCCCTTTCGCATGCAGCTTTGCTACATCCTGGAAGAGTACATATATTTGTGAGTTAAGTTATCAAATACCAAATAATCTTTTAACTACTTTAGCTTAATTAAATTCCTTTGGAAGCATCAATAGATCTATTACACAAAGAGTGATAAGTTACATGAATACTCAAAAACTGGAGTGGACTATTGATTTTTAACCTACAAGAGATGCACATTTAGAAAATATTTCACACATGCCTCAACCCAAATAGACATTTCCATATATAAGCAATTGACTTTTGAAGCTGATGAAATACAAGAACAGAAGCTCCAAACACTTCTTATGTCTGGACTTACATAAATAAAGTCCTATAGTTTCCATCCTACGGTGTAAACAATGTCAAACTACAAGGTAGAAATTGACTTTTATGTGCACTACCATCAAACTTTCTTGCTACATTGAGCAAGAAAATCTCACAACTGAAGGATAAACTACGTACCGAGGTTTTGCATGTATTGGCAGGGTTGATGTAGTATCAATACTCTGCTTCATTTTTTCAAACAAGTCATCAATATCAACTTCTTCAGGCTGGATATCCCCTGCAAATATACTAACTTCATGTTATGAATCAACGGCTGATTCTATGTTTATCAGAACACTTCATTTGCCGAGATAAAGTACTCAAAAGTATTTTCGTGGCAAGAACAAGCAGCATGCTAGCATACCAGTTTCTTTTCTTTCTAGCATTATGCAGCCATCTTCACCCAATGTAGCAATTACAAATTTGGCACTTGGCAACTTTAGAAGTGTGGAAATTAGTCCACCTGGTAGAGAAGAAGCCTCGGTCCATATCTGAGATACAATACGGCTTTGTTCAATTTTCACATGCTTAACTTATGAAAGACTGTAAGGGGCCGTCGATCAAGGAACCAGGATGCGAAGGATGACATTCACTTCTATTAGATATCGTACCAAAATCAATTCTATTCCATTATTACATGGTACAACAATGGAAAAAAGATATATTTGTTGAGAATATAATTAAACAGTGCTCTCTCTCTCTAACAGCTTAAGCTTTTAGATTAGATGATTACACACTTTAACATGGTATTAGAGCAGGCAGATGTCCTAAGATCGAATCTCACCGCCACCCAAATCAAAAAGAATTTTCACGTGCTTGGCCAATGAAAAAAATCAGGCCCGCACGTGAGGAGGCGTGTTGAGAATATAATTAAACAGTGCTCTCTCTAACAGCTTAAGCTTTTAGATGAGATGGGTACACACTTCAAAAATTGCTCCAAACAATCAAAATTGCCCAAGCACCAGCGCTTAGGGCGTGAGGTGGGGTGTTAAAGAATGACAAAAAGTCCCACATTGGTGGTTAATGAGATGGGTGGACTCCTAATAAGGCTTGGACAATCTTCCTCCCTTTGAGCTAGCTTTTGGGGTGTGAGTTAGGCCCAAAACCTAATTTCACACTATTCACAACAGTTGCTATAAATATTTTGGACAAACACATCACTAGAAGAGAGAAAGTATAACAAATTTAATTTTCCAAACAAACTAAAACTTGCCAACCGATACTAATCTTATATTGTAGATCCATGGAAGTCCAATCAAAATGTGCAACAAATAAATCATCGAAGGTCAGTCTGCCAGAGTAAATAGCTTACCTGTGGAAATCTTGTTGAGCAAACAATGTAGGTTGCCAAGTGTAAAAGCTCATCCAACCCTTCTATTTTTCTTTCTGCATCAATCACAATAGTATGCTCCTTTTGATGTGCCTGCACTAGAGATCAAAAGGCATACAGTTTTTTTCCATTTAACTGAAAATATTCAGCAAGGCCTGAGGCATTAAGAACAAAAGCTAGAAACAGAATTATGCCCAGTGCTCTTGGTCTGCCGGAGCTTAGTGGAAGACAAGAAATATGATCAGAAATTGACTGTAAATACATTCTATTAGCAAGCAGAAGCTCGATTAAATAACAAGGAAGACCATTGAAAATTACCTCTTGGGCCACAACTAAAGCAGCTTCATGAAGTACTCCATCAGTATAGACAAGCCTCGCACCATCCAATGCAGACGATAAACTCGAGTAAGGCAAATCATTAGCTACCATGGGTGGATACCCTGGTGTGTAGATGGAAGTTCGTGTTTTCCTGAGATATCATACAACAAATGTCAGCTTCAGCAGAACAAGTTACAGAACGATCATCTGTCCAATTATACAGACCAACATGCAATAAGATATTCGAACTGAAATGTAGCCAAGAGGCCATTTTTGTACTTCAGGAATAAGTAAACAAGAGAGGGAAAAAAGAAGTCACAGGACATATTGCTTATGAGTAAATACTTGTCCGCATTTTGAGTCCACTCATACACTGGGTTTGTTGTATTTAGAGTCTACTGCTCTCTATGTTTCAATTTTGTTTCTCTTTCTTTCCTTTTTAGTCCGTTTCAAAAAGAACGTCTCGTTCTTTTTTGACAACTCTTTAATTCTAACTTTCTACCTGGCATATTTAAGATCACGATATTATAAGTCTTCTTTACTTTCTTAAAATCCGTGTCAAGTCAAACCAGACAAACAAATTGAAACAGAAGGAGTAATAAAATAACACATTCTAAAACAATGAATTCCTTGTGGGTGAGTTAAATATTGTTGCTGATCTAGATATTTAATTATAAATCAAATAATATATCAAAAGAATATGTCTAAACAATGAATTTGCAAAAACAGTAGTCATAAATCATCAATCTCATTACCACTGAGAAAGCTCAATGAATGCCTATAAAACATTTACTAAAATGGCATTAAACGGAGCTGAGTACTGATGTTTGACTGTCAACAATGACATAAGAGATTGTTGAATGGCACCCTATGGACACCTGAAATATGCTATAATATGATGTTAAGGGGTAAATTTGATGCTTCAACAATTTTAATTGACTGAATCAGCGCGCTGCGAGCTACACCATCCTTGCATACAAGAGAAAAGTGTAAGACGTACAAAAACTTTCACAGTTAAGCTGTGGCTGGCTCAACACAATAAAAGATGTATCAATGCCACCAGCTTCTAGCTCGTTCAGTATTCTTTTCCCTTGAGAGTCATCCGCGACCTACTAAAAACAATTGTGGGGAATGTAGAGAATATTAACAGTAACTAAGTAGTCCAATGCCACCATCCCACAACCCAACTGCTTCAACCACCAAAAAAGTAAAAGTTAAACCTCTCGTTTCAATTTGTTTGTCCTACTTTATTTTTGTCCATCTTATTCTTAAATTCAGCGTCAAGTCAAAATCAAACAAACAAATTGAAGCAGAGCGAGTAATTAGATAAGATAAACCAAATCCAAGAAAATCTTAAGAAGTGATAACCAACTGGTAATAAAGAGGACTAGAGGAGTACAAACAACAATGGTGCCAATTGGGATTGCTGACCCAGATGGGGTTGAGTGAATCGACATTTTAACCATAAATTTTCTGCAGTAATAACCAAAAATTAGCTCAATTAACACAAAAATGGAAAGACCCAAGTCGGAGATTTAAGAAATTAAAGTATCTGTTGATTGTATGAAGAACCTGGAATAAGAAAGAGTGAAGCTTGTTGGAATGTGACATCTTGACGGCGGCGAAGTGGGTAATTTAAGGCGGGAGCCACCTGGAACAAAGTGCAACGCCCTCGTATCTTTTGGGAGTTGAACGTTTACAGATGCAGACCAAAGTTGGAGAGGGAAACCGTGTGATGGTTGGAAAGTCGTTTCAAATATTCTTCGCATCCCACAAAGATATATAATGTCTTTGATTGTATTAAACTCTCGATTATTTTACAATTTGTCAATGTTTGTTTTTGAGCAAAATATAATTTATCAAGTCATGTACATGATTCATTTGATTTATCGTTTTGTTTTTAAGTGTGTTTCAATGATTTTTTAGTATCAAATCTCAACAGTTAAACTGATAATTAAATCAATAAATTGATTATTAATACGTCAATATCTCAATGATTCATTAACAAATTTCAAAAATTTTCCTTTTTTAAAAAGAAAATATTGCATCAAATATAAAATGAATCAGAGAGAGTACTATTAAAGTTCATTTTTCATGTCTGAATATAAAATTCTCTCAGCAAACCATCAACAAATTCGGAGATCCAAAAAGAGAAGTACAATGTAAACAACCCTTAAAATAATGGGCTTACACAACTGACGTGGGCTTAGGCTTTCTCAGTCCAAAATGTAAGTCGCCAATCATTTGAAAAGTATTATTACAAAACGAATTACAAATTACAAAACATTCACGTGCCTAATAGAAAAGTAGTTACAAATCATTTGACTAAACAGTCTTTCTACCTTCACGAGGTAGAAATAAAAGATATGCATATATAACACCTTCTTCAAATTTCATCAGTGAAATTACACTGAATATGTTATAGTTATTGTTGGTTTATTTAAATAATTCACGAATTTATGATAAAGCCGATATAATCGTGCTTTGAGAAGTGCTCTGTTTAGCAACTGAGTTGCAGAGTATAAGATAGAGAGTGAGTAGAAAATGGAGGGTAAAGAAGAGAGGAGTAAGATGCCAATGCGGGAGGACCAAATACATAACCAACCTTTTTAGCATACTTTAAGTAATTTGAAGAAGTTGTTGAAATGTATTTGATGTGAGCATCGTAGGCAAAAGAGTAGATGAGGAAACTCATGATCGCCAAATACATTTTTATAGGGTGGATTTCGAAGGGGGACGTATTAGTTGCTTGGCACTTGAGTTGGAGAAGCTCAATCATAGCTGGGAAAATGAAAGAGATTAGTATGTTTCCGTGTTGAGAAGAAGAAGAAGAAGAATAATAAGAAGGGGATATGGATATGTATTGGTCTTGGTGAGGTGAATAATTAATAATGGTAATGCTTGTGAAATTGATCTGCCCATTAATGGAGTTTCGGCCATGGACATAACTTCTGCGACTTGTTCTATTTATAGAATCCGCCATTAATGGAGCAAAGTTTGATACACCACTTGAGAGTAATTAAGTTATAGGAATATGGGAGAGGGAGATGTTATTTTCTCTTTACAGGAGGAAAAACACTGATTTATTGTATTCAATGTTTTTGGCTTTAAGCTCTTGTTTTATTTTTTGTGGCTTTAGGTATCCCTTTGTGTCAATTTATTTGACATATTTCGAATTTCGAGAAAAAGAGAATAAAGTGTTTATGTTAAAAATAAAAGAGAATTTGTGAAAAAGAAACTTTATGTTAAGAGGAATAAAGTGTTTGCTATTATGATAATAGCTGAAGCTTTAGGATGTGGGGTCAACTTCATTTTTAAGGTCCACACAGTTGTGTTTAGGGGTTTATCGGTTTTTTATTTTTAAATAGGCTAAATTGATAATCAAATTAATAAGATATTTGTCATTAGTTTCCGATTTTCGGTTTTTAATAGTTTCATTTTCAATTTAATCAATAAAAAAATACTTTCAAAATAAATATATGAATTTTCTAACAATTTGACGTGAATTGTAATAATAAGAGGTACGAAGGCTACAATTACATGCTACAGCCAAAACAAAATATGAATTTCTGATGTTAAACGAACTGCAGACATTTACAATTGTCGTTCTTAGTTCTTTAGATTTTGACGCTGTGAACCTAGAGTAATCTTAAAGCCTATAGGGTAAATGCAGTGTGAATTGTGTAGGGTACTGATAGTCTGATATAGTAATTATATTAATATTTTTTGTTTGATATTTATATATGAGTAAAAATTAAAATAGTAAATAATTGTAGTCTTAATGGGTTATTGGTTTATCCAATAACCCAATATTAAAAAATCAATAACCCAATAATTTTTTTTATAAAATCACTAAATAACCATTAATCCAATAACCCAATAGCAATAAACCAAAACACTTTTTTCGATTGAATTTATCGGTCAATTCGATTTTTCACCCCCTAAGTTAGAGTATCACCATCTTGATTGATTACTTTTATTTATTCTAATCTCATATTGTGCAACTTCATAATTGTAATGTATTAAAGTTTTCTCAATCTCTCTCAAGTATCAAATAGCTAGGGGTGAATCTATAATTACATATGATGCCAATTATTATTATATTTATAATATTTATAAATATATTATATTTATAAATATATTAATTTAATGTTATTATTGTTGTATATTTATAAACTTAACTATGACATCAATTATTATAGAATATATTTTTGAAGTCATTGTAGAAATATGTCGATTTCAAATTTCAAGTTTACCTATAAAAATGTTTTGCTAGTGTTTAGAGATATTTAAAAAGGCTAAACTTACTCCTTTATATTGCACTACTAAATTAATATAGTTTATCATGATTACATGTTAATCGATTATGATTAAGTAAAAAAAATATTATTCAAACACATAATATGTATATATATATATATTAATCATTGCGATAATTTTTTACCTTTTGAATTTAGTGACAAATTTGAAAATCATAATATAAATTTATTGTTACACCATTCATCAATACTATTAACTACTAGTACTACCTTAAGGCGTTTGGGTCCCAAGCTTTGAATTTTTTGCCAGCCTCGTCACTTTTTAAAATTTATTTATTTCCTTTACTAGTTTCTGTGTAAAACTGAAGATTCTTTATTTAAAATTTAATTTGTTAAAATAAATTTTCTATAAGAACTAAAAAGGAAATCAAAAACAATATTTCTAAAATGGGAAAAGAGTTTCAAGAAAATTCTTAAATTATGTGAAATTGAACAAAATGTCTTTTCATTGATAATTTGATATAAAATTATTTGTGTCGTTAATAGTTTAATCCAAAAATATTCATATTGTTACCTTTGATTCAAACTAAGCTTTATTTCAATTGAACATCTCAACTCTTAATAAAATGTCCTAGTTAAATACTTTTAGTTTAAATTTTGTATTTTTTATATTTGTTCTCATTTGCTTATAAAGTATAGTTAAATTAACTATATAAATAATGTCATCTTCTTTAATTATATACATTAATTTTAAATAAAAAATACATGTCATTTTTTTTAATTATATGCGACAAAATCTCGAATAGAAAACGGTTGATGAATTTTATAGGAATTCAGTTGAAAGAAAATATGAAGATGTTTAAAGTAAATGTTATTGAACACGGTAATGATTCTGTATTTGAGTAGTGTCATGTTGTTTGGAGATTTTTGACCAAGTCTCCTATGAAAAGTTTATTGTATAATTCCTTTATTCTCACTTTACTGTGGCTAATCTTCCTTATTCCAAAGTCAATGAACTCGAGCATTATTGCGTGTGCAATAAGAAAATTTGTGGAAAAAGCGATATAACATGGATAAAAGATATTCTATGTTCTCTCTAATGCAAAAAGTGTTGTAGATGTATTAAAGAAAAATATGAAGATTACTTGAGAAATAGATATAATTTGTAAAGATATTTAAAATATATCTATATTTTAAAAGCATATCGTGTTTGTACATATTCCTAGAAGGTTTAATGTTGAAGCTCACAACATAGCTAATAAGTTCTCAATTTCTTTGTTATCTGGATTTTCTTGGGAAAAACTATTCTCAACTTGGATTGTAAATGATGTTGAACTTTGATTTGGACATAGATAATTTAAGTGTGAAAACATGTACTCCATTACCAAAATACAAAGAAGGTTTCCTTTCTCTCTATGATCCTTCACCTAGGGGGGGTCAATGGGAAGGTTCAATCGATTATTTAAAAAAAATTTATATCATCACAGTTTTTCGGATATTTTATAATGTATAACCAACATTAGATTTCTTAAAATCATCCTAATCATATTGGTTTCTCTTTGACATCGGTACGGTTCGTTTCATTTTCGAATTTTTTTACTTTTAAAATATCACCTCAAAATATACTATTATTAAAATATTTCTTTTGCAAATATATTCTTGAAGAAGCTACACTCACCTGTCTGTTCGAATTTAGTACCATAGCTTTTCAGGGCGTTTGAATTTTTGTTGGCATCGTCACATTTTTTAATTTATTCATTTTAATTGTAGTAGAAAATATAATTATGAGACTAGTAGAATTAAAACACATAACTTTAAGGAATTTTCCCAATGTCTTAATTAATAGACTAAATCTTTAACTTTTGTCAAGAGGTGTCAATACTTGTATTTGTATATATATTTATTAAATCAAAATTTAACCTCTATATAAAATATAATTTTAAAGATTACATAAAAGTACTATAGATCATTGTTGACACCCAATTTTGGCCTAACATTTTTCAAAATTCATAGTTTTAAAGTTTTATTCATTCAATAGTTCAAAATAATTTTTTTATAATTTTAAATAAGTTTATTGATACTTATCCTTATTTTTCAAAATTTTAGGATTTTTATTAATAATTTTAATTATATTATTTTTTGTCACATCTGGATTGAATGTGTTCACAAATTTGTTCATTTGAATTAAATCATTATTTTTGTTAAAATTACATTTTTTATATGCCGTTGGTTATATTTATTACATTTTTATATTCATTTTATTTGTTATATTTTTTTTAATATTCATTTTAATATTTTTGCGCAGTCTAGAAATTCATTCAAATATGGATAAGATTTAATACACAGATATTTTATTAATCGGTGGTTTTGGCCCATGATTTTAAGATAATGATATTGTACTATAGGTGGTTTTCGATTTTCTATTTACCCAATAGCTTGGTCATTAAGTTGGTGGTGATAGATAAAATTTTAAGGGTAATTTTCAGATTTTTAGTGTTTTGGCCCATTTTTCTTGGCGAACTCCGCCCTCACCAGACCCACAACAACCACCAACGAACCCAACAACTCAAACACCATTTTTCTCCACCAAACAACCCCAAACCGCCACCAGAAAACCTCTAACTCGCCAGACCCAAAACCCCGCCATTAAACCACCATTTTGCTCACCGGAACCACCATCCGAACACCTGAAACAACCCTCAAACCAACAACAACAACAACGAACTAGTGAGTTTTTTTAGCTCCGGCGAACGACGGTTAACAACAGCGAACCAGACGCCGGAATCCGGCAACCCAAATAACAACAACTATAGATCCGCCATCACCAGCTCCGACCCCCACAACGACAAAACTCCAGCAAAATCGGTCAGCTCAAGGTTTTTCGGTAACTATCTTTATATTATTATATTTTATTTTGTTTATTTTCTTAGCCTTATTGTTGAGTGGATTGGTTTTTCTCTTTTCTTTCTCTTGCTTTTTTTTCAATGATCTTTTAGATGTGTTTTGGGTATTTTTCATTGACTAGATTCGTATTGCTTTTGTTATTTGGTATCTCTTTCCTTTTTTGTATAGCTTAATACGATGTGGTTTTTGATTTTCCGAATGAAAAAAAAGTTATTCCTTTGACAATTGTTTCTATGAAACGTAAATCTAATATTCCCTTTTCTTTGTCACCCAAGACAATTTCTATGTGGGAAAGTCCTAAATTAAAAGTGATCAATTCTTTATATAAAGAGAATGTAGTTCAAAGTGGATCTTATAATTAAATAAATAATAATCATAAGAAGTCTAGAGAAGAGAGTTTTACTGAAGGACGAAAAATTCAACCAACATTTTAAAGGATTTTTATGTTTTTAATATAGTACTAGTTTCTATGAACGTGTATTGCACGATAATATTATGTCAATTAAATTAAACAATCGTACAAAAATTAATGAATGACATGTATTTTAAGTGAAGGTACATTTTTAAAACATTAGAAAGGATAGTTAGGTTGTAACAAACGAACTTACCTTCCAAGAAACTTACCGCAAATTTAGGAACCTTTAGAAGTTGTGTTTGAAGAAATGTGATTCCTTTTTTTTTGTTAAAATGTTTAACAGATTAAGGTACCTTTATAATCACAATGATGCGTTTACATAGTTGCATCCTTTGACTATTGTGATAGCCACGTGGCTTTTTTAAAAAACTTTATTCATTTTTTTTACAATATTCCGTGTAAAACTGAAAATTATTTACTCAAAATTTATATTTATTAAAATAAATTTTCTATGGTCATGTGTACTAGTCCTTCAATGGGAGAACCTTTGGAAAACCCAACTTAGCCAATTAACAGTATTTAAAACCGCTCAAAAATTAAACAATATTTAAATCCAACTAAATTTTCATAAATAAATTAAACTTCAAATGGCAAGAACGGAAAGTCATGTACATAACCTCTAACTAAAACCAACTCTACTAGAATATCTAACAACTAAAAAATAAGATAGGATATCCCAAAGTTCAGAGAAAAATTTCAAAAAATGAAATCGAACAAAGTAGAATTAGTAAAACACCCTTTTAGGGCTATTCACAGAAAATCCCCATCGTTCATAATCCTTGAGTCTAGTTCTAGGATATCTCCAACCAAGATTTACATGGATTTAATGGAATAATGAACGAGCTTTTGAACCTTCTCACGTATAAACATATTATCTTCTTATATGTTTAATGTAATCTTACTATAATATATTCAATAGTATATTTGTATGAGAATTGAAATTTTTATACAAATATTTGTGTGCTCTAATAATAAAAATTGAGAAGATAAATATATGAATGATATAAAAATGATTGGGTAGATAAAATTTATCACTAAAAAGGGAAAAATGAGTCAATATATCTTTCAACTTTGTGATTTTAAGCAGATATATTATTCATTAAAATAATGATACATATATATATATTTATGCAGTCTAAAAAATGATGCATATTCACCCTTTTTATTGACATATCTATATTTACTTAGTTGAAAAAAATTATAATACTAATTTTTAAATTTCAAAAATATCACGTGACTTTTAAAAATTTACACTTCTAGATCCAATCCAAACGAAAAAAATTTCAATTCCTCTTTTACTCAGTCATAAAATAGGTTTGAATCGGATCTGAATAGATGAAAAATTAATTTTTTTAATTGGATTGAGTTTGGTCCTCTCACATTCGCATCTTACTCGTCACTTCTTTTCCCCTTACTTTGGCCCATTTTCTATTCAATTTCTATCTTATACACTACAACTCAGTTGCTAAATAGAACAGTTCTCAAAGCACGATTTTATCGTCTTTATTGGAAATTCATGAGGTACTCTGAGTACAGGCCACATAATATACTTACTATTTCGAGAATATGCTCCCATGCTGCAAACATTCAAAACTGAACTGAACACCGTAGCTCTTCTTTTTTCATTCTAATTAGAAGTTCCCCATACCTCAATAGTTCCCATAAGTGGCAGAGCCAGAATATGTATTAATATGAAAAAATTAACATAAAAAGGTAAATTTGTCAAGTCATAGTTAATTTATATTTATTTTAAATTGGTCTAAAGAATAGTTACAAAAATATCAAAATAACAGAGATAGGCGTAATATTGTAAACCACAAGGGAGGTGAGTGTTATAGAATGAAACCTCAAGGGAGGTCTCTGAAAATATCCCTTAATTTTATGTATATAATTTATCAGTTTGATTTGATTATTTTATAGTAAAAATCAAAATCAAACCAAATATTATGAATTTTTAAAATTTAAAACTAAACCAAATAAATATTTGGTTTTTTCTAGTCGGTTTAATTTAAATTTCAATTCGATTCTTCTTTGTTATACTCCGGTTCATTTTTACTTGTGGAAAAAGCAATAAAACTACCAATTAAAAGATTTTATGTTTAATTAATTAGTAGTTTATTCGTCCATTCCATTTATGTTGATTACTTAACAAGAAGTTTATAAGTTAGTCCCAATAATATGAATAATTAGGCACTGCAAGCTGTTACTCTTTCTCCTATTGTAGTTAATCATCAGTTGCAAATCACGAGGGAATCAATGAATGAGTATCATATATTGAGTTCGGGGAAGACATGAAAATGGTTACAACTTACAACCAAGAGCGGACCTAGAGCTTTGTCTACGGTTTATAGGTTTCGTAAATTTAGCACAAATATTATATTTGTGTTTATAAATAGATCATCAAGAACATAGTAAATTACAATTTTTAGAATTCAGAATTCACAAACTCGGGGACATGCATGATATGCATCTATTTTAATATTACAACAACAACTGAAATCTTGATGCAACATGAGAAATAAACATAGAGAGAATCTCTCATTCTCTGTAAGAGTAAACCTCTGTTCCATCGGATAAGCAATCATATTCGCCCTGAAAATACCATTCTTGTTCAAATTTTTGTATAATTTTCTTGAAAACCCAAAGTAATATTTCGCCTCCAAAAAGCAGAAAACAGGGGAAACAGAGTCCGGGAAGAGAAGAGAGGCAGTGGAAGCCAAAGACAGAAAACTAAAGAAAACCATAGCCATAAAAGTGGAACAAGAATAGGCCAATTCTTGAATTATTAGCCATTTCAACAAGTTCAATGCAAGAGAGTAATGAAGAAGAAAGATACAAGTTTCAGTTGATTTAATGTGTGTATATATATATATAGAGAAACACCTTGTCTAAATTGGGTGTCAATATTTTTATTAAATGTCGACGTTTACATCTTAGGTTATATTGAAAAAGAGTGGAAAGGACTAATTAGGGTATTTTGAGTCAGAAGGTTCAAAAAGAATGGCTTTATGTGGCAAAGTTAACATTATATTTCATGGGAGAATGAAAGGATAAAAGGTTAAAAGGATCAATGAGTTCAGTTTGTACATATAAATTATAATCACAAAGGGTAGAGAATTTTTTAAATTTATCTTGGACGAGGAACGTGGATACTGGATAGAGAAAAGGAGAACAAAGAATAATTAACTAAGTAAAAGGTTGAATTTCTTGGTTGTGCAAGTTTCTCAATCTGGCATGGAACCACCTTTTTACTCCCTTTTGGTCCATTTTAATTGTCGTGCTTACTAAAAATAATTGATCCATGATTACTCATTATATAAACAAGATAGAAACAATTATTCGTTCCACTTTTATCCTTGCTCAATCAATATGAAAAAAGAAGAATGTGGTGAAAAAGAGATTATTATTAAATTGGGATGATATTCAAGTTACTTTTTAATAATTTTTAAAGGAGTTGGCAAAAAGAAAACATGATAAAGTAAAATGAACCGCAGGGATTAATTTCATTGAACTTTGGAGGATATTTTCCACACTAGTCTTGGTAAAAATGGTTTTTCATGAATGAAGTCAAATTTGCTAGGGAAAAGATAATATTTCTTCTAATTACCTTGTTTTTAGAACTTTCATTATTTCATTCAAATTTTGGTTTATCATTCAACTTGAAGCAGTCATATAACAAAAATTTTACTTATTGCATTCTAACATACTATTGCAGGCTAATACAAGAGTAATCTATTGTTGTAATTCAACTTAACCTGGTAGTATAACCACAATTCATGTGGGCTTAGATTTTGTCTGTCCAAAATCTAGCTCAGCCACAAGTCCCCCAATTATTTGAAAAGTATTATTACAAAACATTCAAGTGCCTAATAGAGAAGTAGTTACAAATCATTTGACTACCTTCATGAGGTAGAAATAAAAGATCTGCATATACAATACCTTCTTCAAATTAGATATGTTACGGTCATTGTTGGTTTATTTAAATAATTCAGGAATTTATGATAAAGGCGATATAATGGTGCTATGAGAAGTGTTGTATTTAGCAATAGAGTTGCAGAGTATAAGATAGAGAGTGAGTAGAAAATGAAGGAAAATGGAGGGTAAAGAAGAGAGGAGTAAGATGCCAACGCGAGAGGACCAAATACAGACCCAACCTTTTTAGCATACTTTGAGTAATTTGTTGAAATGTATTTGATGTGAGCATTGTAGGCAAAACAGTAAATGAGGAAACTCGCAATTGCCACATACATTTTTATAGGGTGGATTTCAAAGGGCGACTTATTACTTGATTGGTACTTGAGTTGGAGAAGCTCAACCATAGCTGGGAAAATGAAAGAGATTAGTATCATGTTGCGATACTGAGAAGAAGAAGAAGAAGAAGAAGGGGATATGGATATGTATTGGTCTTGGTGAGGAGAATAATTAATAATGGTAATGCTGATCTGCCCATTAATGGAGTCCGCCATTAAAGTTTGATAAGTGTCGGGCTATGGGAGAGGGAGACAGTATATATAGAGTTAGGAAATATACTATTAACTATGTGTTTAGTTATAGTATTTATTATAGAATAATTATTTATTCAGTTTTAATAGATCATATATTCGTTTATGGCGTCTATTTAATTATACAGTAGATGATTTAGTGTATAGAGTTTTAGCTTATACACAGAGGATTATATCATCGGTTCTTATAAGTATAAAGTTTTTTGTTCACAATCTAGGATGGAAATTGAACATGTCATCAGTATGATTGTAGCACAAGATTATATGTAATTTATCTTGATTATGGGAACGGTGTAGTTCCAACTTCTTGTGCTAGTGTATTTTGTATGTATTGAACGGGACCGAGTAGAGATAGTTGTTTTAGACTGACTGACAAAAGCATTTTCTCTAAACTGTTAAATGTACTTATATTCTTAATCTTGATATAACTATTATGATCTGTATATATTAATTGTCGTTTTGATTTATTAAAATGTGAGATTCTGAGATGGGTCAATATACCTAGTAAGTTGAATGATAATAATATATATTGGTGAAATAATAAGTTAGTTGATGGTATCCATGTCTCATTATAGAGATTGATTGATATGCCTTTTGAGAAGCTTATAAGTTTTCATCGTGTCAAACATTGCAAGTGGATTTACGAATCCGACACATGAAATAAGTTACGCAGTGCTCTAAAGGAAATTAATCATTGAATTAAATTCGTCAGTAATTTAATTTATTGATTAGTATCTGTAATCTTAACATGGGGAATTACATAAGTGTTTAACGGGGAATTTTGAAATAGAAATAGAGGAGTGCAATTACGAATTTTTAGTGGAATGATTTGTAATTTATTATGGTAAGAATAATTCAAATTAATTTTTTGAATTATTTCCATAATAGGAAGACTCAGTAATTAATTATGTGGTTCCTCCAGTGCTCATATTTAACTAGAACTCAGAATCTTATTTCTAGTGGAAAAGAAAGAATAAGAAAATTGGGTTTTCTTTTCCTTTTTGGACTAGGAGGAAATCTCTATAAATAGGGATACTTCTAACCTAGAAAGGTGATAAAATAAGGTTTCTATTTATACTTGCACACCCAAGTATTGAGAGAGTTCGGATGTGAACTTAGGATGTGACAAGTTGATTCAACATCATCTTTAATTTCCCATTCTTTATATAAAGTCAAAACGCATGACTAAAAATTCCATTAAAATATATCTTCTTTTTGGTCTTTGAGATTATGTTTACCATTTTGTTGGACTAAAGAAAAGAAGCTTTCGAGTATTTCACAATGCATTTAACTCTTCAACATAGTAGTAAAATTTACGTACACTCTATTTTCTTCCAACTTCACTTAGTAAGATTTTAGTGGATATGTTGTTGTTGTCTTTTAACTACTCTAATGTGTGTTACTTGAGTCGAGGGAATTTTGAAAACACCCTTTCTACCTTCACAAAGTAGCGGCAAAGTCTATGTACACTCTAACTTCCTGAAATCCCACTTATAAGACTATAATGAATTTGTTGTTGTTATTATTATTTTTATTTATTTTTCAAAGGAAAAAGGCTCAAATATGTCATCGAACTATTGGAAAGAGTTCATCTATGACATCCGTTAAAAGTTTGGCTCATTTATGCCATCAGCGTTATAGAAAAGGTCCATTCATACCACTTTTTCATTAACGGAAACCATATCCAAATTTCCAAAACCATTAATGGCAAGCGAGATCTGGGGAGAGAGGCGAATGACAAGTGTTTGCTACGAATTAGAATTAAATGAAACTGTAGTTATAGCATTTATTTTGAATTAATAGTTTGCTATTCTATACAATTTTTCCAATAATATTAGAGGTGTTAAAATTGAGCCTAACTATAGGTAACCCGCCCAATCCGCCCATAATTTTAAGGGTTGGACTCAAGATAATTTGAATTGGGTTCAATCTCAACTCATTCAAGTCTTAATCCATTTTAAGAGAATCCTTAATTGAGCCCAATTCAATCTCTAATTTCAACCCATTTTAAGACTCTTTATTTGCATTGATGTAATGTATGTTTCTATATTGAAAGTATGAATTATTATCTATTTAATATTTTTTAGGATTTATCTATCGATTTGTAACTTCTTTTTAAAAAAAATTCTTGAGTTGAAATTCAATTGTGGTTATAAAAATTAAATATCAATATGTTAAAATTATTGAGATTAAGTGGGTCAAAACCCAACCCGTTTTCGGCCCATTTGAGCCCCAAAGTAAAATTGGACGGGTTAGAACCCAACCCAATTTCTATTTCAACCCATTCTAATATCTCCAATTTCAACCCAACCTGCCCATTTGACACCCCTAAATAATATCATGATGAATACATGTATTAAATTTTCTAATAACAACCTACCAAATGATCCCTTAATGAGTAGCATGGGTAAAAATTAAAGACCACCCTAAATAAATAGAGACAATCATACAAATATTTAAATAACGTTTAAATAAATTAATTAATGATTCATTCATTTATTAGCTTAATTCATTTTGATCGGCCTAAATTCTATTTATTAGTGGAAATGTTATCATTCCCTTCGATAGACGCAACCTCTTCTCCTGAAGTTAATCAACGTTGACTTAGTATTAATGAAAATCAATTGTATATTTTTGCTTCCTATTTTTGTATAATATGATGCTGAGTGTATTTAATTTTATCGTCTGATTTTCCTTTTGTTTATCCGTGTCGTCGAATAAAATATGTGAATGATGCTTGTGTGATTTTTATACTCCCAAACTCACTCAACGATTTAGAATAAACTTAGTTAGTTAATTATCAACTAGCCTTGATAAATATTTTTTTTTGATATTTGTTCCGGGAAATGTGATTCAAAGAGAGAACATATTCATCTGACAACCTTTTTGTATACTAGAGTCGGAATCAGAATTCTCACTAAAGAATTACAAAATTTTGAAAAAAGAAAAACAAGAAGACCAAGGAGAACCTTTTATACACTTAAAGAGATATAACATTTACTATATATATATATAAAAATAAATTTGACTTTATATATACAATATAATTTTTGTGTCGAAAAAAGTAAAGTTTAATCCGTTGCGCCGCTACTATCTCTGCAGGGTGAAATTGGGGTTCAATATTGCACCTTGTATCTTCAAATATATATTGCAAAATCATATTCTAGTACACAGATGTCCCTCTTTTATTTTGCTAGTTCTTTTAGGAGGCCTTTTTATCAAAGGAATGCTCAAACAAATTAAAGGCAAAACGTTAATTACAATAGAAAACATGGAATTAGCTACGAGATTAGCAAAATATTAGTGTGGGATTTTTGCTATTGAGCTACGAAGTTTTGTTTCTTGGAGTAGTATTATTCAAGTGTGAAATCGAAAATTAAAAATGATAGAAAATGAGGAAAAGGTCAAACCTGTACAAACAAACACACAAAAAATGAAGAGAAAATAAAATAAAGGAAAGGAAAAATCAAACATAAATTGGAATTATGTATGGTGGTTTGTCCGTGGAACTCTTGAATTTATGATAAAGCCACTTCAATCGTTGAGTGAGTAGTGTTTTATTTAGCAACTGAGTTGCTGAATATAAGATAGAAATGGAATAGAAAAGGGGGACAAAGTGAAGGAAAAAGAAGAGATGAGTAAGATGGCAATGTGAGAGGACCAAATATATTTGAGTAATTTGAATAAGTTGTTAAAATATATTTGATCTGAGCATCGTAGGAAAAACAGTAAATGAGGAAACTCGCGATGGCTAAATACATTTTTATAGGGTGGATTTCAAACGGGGATTTATCACTAGCTTGGTACATGAGCTAACCATCGCCGGGAAAAATAAAAGTAACTAGTAAAATTGAGAATAATAGGTTGCCATGTGAAATTGAGTTGTTGTCCATCAAGGTAAGTGCGTTCATAAATTCTTCTTCTTTCTACGGCCTCCGCCATTAATTGAAGTTTTTCGTAATAATATTACATAGTTTTTAGGTAACGAATACGAGTTTATATAATGATATTACATAGTCTTTTATATAATATAAAATGGAAAACTACGTGTTATCCAAGTGCATATGGATTTAAGATTTTTTAAAAAAAACCAGCTTAACAATGCCTGCCAGTTGCTTGAAAAAAGACGCTATCCAATGTGTGTGATTTCGACTGTTGTACTTGATGCTACTATGCCCTGTACTTTCGTTGTCAACGATCCACATACAATTTAAGGCAACAATTGCGCTGCGCGCTCATCATATACCAAAATATCTCTTTTTTAAATTTTTTTGTTTCTATTAATGTATGTATGGACTATGGTTGGTTATTATAAATGGGTTTAAATGATTTAATTAATTTTGGATATGAATTAAGTGGACTGAAACAAACTCAATAACTAGACTAACGCAATTCAAACTAAAACAACCGATAGATATATTTCACTAATTCGTAATTGGAATTACAAAGAAATTTTAAGAATGAAAAGGGAAATTGAAGAACGGAAATAGAAGAAAGGAATGAGAAGCAGAACTGATCAAAGAAAAGGAATGTGAAAATATAGATACTCCATAACAGTTTGCATAAACCGTTCTTTCTCATTCGTCGTCCTTTTAACAAGTTGAATTAGCTTATACAATCATTTATATTGAAGTTGAATTAAAATAAAAATTAATTTTAATTTAATTTATTTTAGAAATAAAAACTTACAATAATTAGATTTTATAATGTTAATAACTTTAAAGATATTTCAAATATTTTGAAAAAAAAAGTGTTTAAAATATCACTTGTGTATCGAACACATCAATATCTTTTTTTCAGCTTAAACACTTTTATCCAAACATATAACTGCTTGTTTCTGAAATAAGTTTTAGCATTTTAAAAGTCACTTTTTTCAGGTAATTCAAATAAGCTCTTAGTCCGTCTTAAAAAGAATGATACATTTTTTTATTTAGCAAATATTTAATGATATTATCAATATTTCACCTATGTTGGATTTCATTTTTTTGACCAAAAAAATCCACATAAATGTACACTTCTATTTAAATACTCCTATTCATTTATCTTACTAGATAAGAAATGCCTGCGCACGGGGCCAACAATTTGAATAGATCATCTAATTTTTATGATATTTCGTTATGATCTCATAACCACATAAATAATTCAAGTTTTGATAATATTACTTATGGTAGAAAGCTATAATGTCCTAAAAAGAATTTCACACTACATTTGCCATGTTCAACTTTTGCTCATACTCCCAATCCATTCAATATGAATTTAGGCATACACTTGTATTGGGGATGCTATTTTTAAAGAGTTACATCTTAAGGATGAGACATATAATGGTCAAAATAGAAAATTTGAAGAAACTTCAACAATATTGCATGCTTCAAAAATTGTATTAGAACCTAAATACCATTTTATACTTGTGAAGCAAACATAAAAGTCAAAGAAAACTTGTCATTGATACATATGCTCAAGAAAGTAAAATAATTCAGTTGTGTCATATAATTTTTGTACACAATCTATACGACACCACACTCATTAGTTCCCATGGAAAAATACCAACAATTAAATCCTAAATAAAAAATTAGACAACAAAAAAGGTATGTTTGTGTAGATAATCACAAAGAAGCCATTGAGAAGTATACATGCACAAATTCCTGTTGGATTCCTCACTCACAAATATGTATTAGGTGTTATTATTGACTTCATGAAAATTTTCTTCTTCCCGTAATATTCTCAGTTTTTAGAGTATTCCTCTAATATGTAGTAGATTGCATGGCAAAAGTTAAATATTGAAGTGCACCATGATTTCATAAAAAGTACTATTCTCGACCATTAAAAGTATTTCTAAAATAATGTAATTGATCATATGTGAGAAATTAAATATGAAAACTTGTAATTGAACAAAAGATTTTTTATTTCTTCTACATATTTTGAAAATTACTTTCTAAGAAAATTCAATTATTTCTATGACAATACTACACCACTGTCCTATTTTCAGGTGGACACATAACAAAAACTTGGAATCATATCAAATCCTCTACACTAAATTATCATGTTGAAGAAAGTACTTCCTCTGTCCCAATTTAGGGATGTTCCCAAATTCTTAATCAATTAAATTATTCAATTTTAAACTTTAGTATTAAGTCAAATGAAATCTGTTACTCTCTAGTTTCGATCAAATAACATCATATGACAATGGAAATAAATAAATACCTTAAATGGTGATGGGAATACCGAAGAGAAAATGGATGGTTTTTTGGTGGGAGCAAAAAGATCAGCAGAGAAGGATGGACGAAGATTTTTCTATCACAAGTCACAAATAAATAATTGGAAATGCACAAACTGAAAGAGTCTCATAAGCTATAAGAATTCTGAATTCAAATACTTACCAATGGAACTGCAGAGTTGCAATACAAAAAGAGCTGAAGATGAAAAATTGAAAAAGAAGTGTTAAAAACTATTCAGATGATACGTGTGATGTATCTGTTTAGTTTCATCAAGAAAAGCCACGTTTTATCTACCTATGCAAAAAGTAAGCCGCGTTGTAGTTGCCTATGTAAGAAGTCTAAAATGCCCTCAGTTTGAAATTATATGACATGAAGCTAACATGTTGATACCAATTGGATCTCACACTTCTAATATAGTAGAAAAAAAAGAAAAGAAAAAAGAAAAGTTTTTGAAACATTGTAAGATCTTCTCATATTTCATAAATTTAATGTTCAGTCAAATTATATCACACAAGTTGAGAGAATGAGTAATAACAAATCATAATCCCAGTAATTAAAATGGTCCAAATTTCTCTCTGGTTTTCTAAGCTAAGAAGGGTGAGTCAAATGAGGAAGACCACCTCTTGCTCCCAAGGCTCTGCACCCTATAGCTGCCTACAAACCAATCCAGAAATTAATTTCTCTTTTGATATTGCCTAAAAGTAATACGACAGTTCATTGCACTAAGCTCCTTAAATATGCAGAATTCCAGGAATAGTGAATTACATAAAGTCTGTTATACGTAGTCTGATCCTATATTTTTACAAGAGATTATTTCTGTGACTTAAACCCCTGATCTCCAATTCCTACAGAATCTAGCACTAAAATACCCCTAGAGGGGGATAAGGCTAAGCGGAACAAAAAGGGATTTCCATGAGATGGAAAAATGAAAACTATTTTATTTTTTTAGAAAATGGTAACGAAAAATGAAAACTATTTTCACCACACGAAGTTTGAATAAGTGATTGTTTTGATAATGAGTAAGGAATATCCATTTTTTCTGCTAAAAAGGATGGATTGAACTCATAATTCTTTAGATATTTTTTTATGAATGACAACTAAGTATCAGAAGTAAACTGCTCAAGGTTGTTCAATCATTTCACAACCAGAGTCATTCTTTTTTTGGTAAATGATTCACGGCTGAGGCGAATCCAGGATTTAAGTTTTATGGGTTCAATATTTAAGATTCTTAGTATTGAACTCATTATATCTTTAAAGTTATGGGTTCATATCTACTAATTGCTGTAATTTTCGTCAAAAGTACTGAGTTCAAATGAACACGATTTAGTATGTTACATCCGCCTCTTGTTCACAGTGTTTAACTTTTACCATTTCAGTAATGCAACCCTTCCTCTATAATTTAAGCCCAACATTAACATCGAGTATATTTCATGTTTACTTACCACTTGAGAAGCAAACATCAGCATCTTTTCAGGTGGGAAATTGGCACACAGAGCTGCAAATACATCAAGGAAAACCATGAGACAGAGACATAAATAACAACACACACAGCAGCATGATCTAGTCTCTTGATACTCGCCTACTAAATGAACCAAGACGGAAGTCATGGAAACATAATTGAAACAGGAAATGTTAAGACACTTTAAATCGATAGCAGCAACAAGCATAGGGAGAACAACGGAGATGCCACACTCCTAAAGTAAGAGCAGTTGCAGCAAGAGCGGTTGACAAAAGGCGCATAGTATACTAATTATACTGTAATTTCACGTACAAAAAAGAACTGCTCCAACAAATACATCTCCAGCACCAGTTGTATCAACTATTTCCGAGGATGGTATCTTTTCAGCTGTTCCCACGAGCAGCCTACCACACACAGTCCCAATCCCTTTCACATGAAGCTTTGCTACATCCTGGAAGAGTACATAAATTTGTGAGCTAAGTTATCAAATACCAAATAATCTTTTAACTACTCTAGCTTAATTAAATTCCTTTGGAAGCATCAAGAGATCTATTACAAAAAGAGTGATAAGTTACATGAATACTCAAAAACTGGAATGGACTATTGATTTTTAACCTACAAGAGATGCACATTTAGAAAAAATTTCACACATGCCTCAACCCAAATAGACATTTCCATATATAAGCAATTGACTTTTGAAACTGATGAAGTACAAGAACAGAAGCTCCAAACTCTTCTTACGCCTGGATGTACTAAAATAAAGTCCTATAGTTTCCATCCTACGGTGTAAACAATGTCAAACTAAAAGGTAGAAATTGACTTTTATGTGCACTACCATCAAATTTTCTTTCTGCATTGAGCAAGAAAATCTCACAACTGAAGGGTAAGCTATGTACCGAGGTTTTGCATGTTGGCAGGGTTGAGGTAGTATCCATCTCTGCTTCATTTTTTCAAACAAGTCATCAACATCAGCTTCTTCAGGCTGGATATCCCCTGCAAAGATACTAAATTCATGTTATGAATCAAAGGCTGATTCTATGTCTATCAGAACACTTCATTTGCCATTTGACAAGATAAAGTACTCAGAGAATTTTTCGTGCCATGTTATGAATCAAAGGCTGATTCTATGAAGCAGCTGTTAGCATACCAGTTTCTGCTCTTTCTAGCATTATGCAGCCATCTTCACCCAATGTAGCAATTACAAATTTGGCACTTGGTAACTTTAGAAGTATGGAAATTAGTCCACCTGCTATAGAAGGAGCCTCGGTCCATATCTGAGAGACAATACGGCTTTATTCAATTTTCACTAGAAGAGAGAAAGTATAACAAATTTAATTTTCCAAACAAACTAAAACTTGCCAACTGATACTAATTATCTTATATAGTAGATCCATGGAAGTTCAATCAAAATGTGCAATAAATAAATCATCGAAGGTCAGTCTGCCAGAGTAAATAGCTTACATGTGGAAATCTTGTTGGGCAAACAATGTAGGTTGCCAAGTGTAGAAGCTCATCCAACCCTTTTATTTTTTTTTCTGCATCAATCACAATAGGTATACTCCTTTGATGTGCCTGCACTAGAGATCAAAAGGCATACAGTTTTTTTCCATGTAGCTGAAAATATTCAGCAAGTCCTGAGGCATTAAGAACAAACGCTAGAAACAGAATTATGTCCAGTGCTCTTGGTCTGCTGAAGCTTAGTGGAAGACTAGAAATATGATCAGAAGTTGACTGTAATACATTCGATTGGGAAGCAGAAGCTCAAATTAAATGACTAAGACGACCATTGAAAATTACCTCTTGGGCCACAACTAAAGCAGCTTCATGAAGTACTCCATCAGTATAGACAAGCCTCGCACCATCCAATGCAGACGACAAACTCGAGTATGGCAAATCATTAGCTACCATGGGTGGATACCCTGGTGTATAGATGGAAGTTCGTGTTTTCCTGAGATATCATACAACAAATATCAGCTTCAGCAGATTGACCATCTGTCCAAGAGAGGCATTAGCTAATAGGCCATTTTTGGACTTGAGGAATTAGTAAACAAGAGAGGCAAAAAAGAAGTCACAGGACTATTTCTTATGAGTAAATACTTGTGGGTAGTTTAAATATTGTCGCTGATCTAGACATTTAATTATAAATCAAATAATATATCAAGAGAAAATGTCTACAGAATGACTTTGCAAAAACAGAAGTCATAAAGCATCCCTCTCATCACCCAAGAGAAAGCTCAATGAGTGCCTATAAAACATTTACTAAAATGGCATTAAACAGAGTTGAGTACTGACGTTTGACTGTCAACAATGACATAAGAGATTGTCGAATGGCCCCCTTTGGACACCTGAAATATGTTATAATATGATGTTAAGAGGTAAATTTGATGCTTCAAAAATTTTAATTGACTGAATAGGCGCGCTGCAAGCTACATCATCCTCGCATACAAGAGAAAAGTGTAAGATGCACAAAAACTTTCACAGTTAACCTGTGGCTGGCTCACCACAATAAAAGATGTATCAATGCCATCAGCTTCTAGCTCGTTCAGTATTCTTTTCCCTTGAGAGTCATCCTCGACCTACTAAAGAAATTGTGGGAAATGTAGAGAATATTATTCACATAATTGTGGAAGGGTTGGACGTGGATAGAAGAAGGGAAAACTAATCAATGATACAACAGTTGCAGGAACAGTAAAGCAGCAGAATCAAACAGAATCAAAGTATCTTTCATTTTATTTTCCGACATACTATTATGTTTAAACATTAAAAGCTGCAATTCCTTCAGATTATGGGATAACTATCACCTTCTCAAAATTTTGTAAGAGCCATTTTGAGATTAGAGGTTGACTTTCTCCAATCAATTCTAATCATTGTCATATATCACTCTCTAGGAAATCAAACTTATATATGGGAAAACATTTATCGACTTGACGCACTTGAAACATAAAATTGAAGCTTTTCCAAACAACAACAACAACATACCAAGTGGAATCCCACAAGTGAGGTCTGGGAAGGGTAGTCTGTAGACCTTACCACTACCTTGTGGATGTATAGAGAGGCTGTTTCCGAAAGACCTCGGAAATGAAAAAAAAAAAAAGAATAGGCAACAAGAAGCCACATAAAGTTCAGACCTTGGATATAATTCTTGGAGTTAAACCCAAACGAGCTGCACACGTCATAGCATTCCCAGTATTCCCACCTCCCTGAACCTATACAAAGCAAATTAACCATTGAAATTCCAATTAAACATAAAAAAATTGAGTTCATTCTATCTGATTAATAGCATAGAAAAATCAATTAGACCTGAAAACTGGTGCTACGAATCCTATCATCAGGCTTAGGATAAGAATCAACAGTAACCAAACAGTCCAATGCCACCATCCCACAACCCAACTGCTTCAACCATCAAAAAATAAAAGTTAAACCTCTCGTTTCAATATGTTTGTTTACTTTATTTTTGTCCATCTTATTCTTAAATTCCGCGTCAAGTCAAAATCAAAAAAACAAATTGAAGCAGAGCGAGTAATTAGATAAACCAAATCCAAGAAAATCTTAAGAAGTGATAATCAACAGGTAATAAAGAGGACTAGAGGAGTATACACAACAATGGGGCCAATTGGGATTGCTGACCCAGATGGGGTTGAGTGAATCGACATTTTAACCATGAAATTTCTGCAGTAATAACCAAAAATTGGCTCAATTAACTCAAAAATGGAAAGACCCAAGTCGGAGATTTAAGAAATTAAAGTTTCTGTTGATTGTATGAAGAACCTGGAATAAGAAAGAGTGAAGCTTGTTGGAATGTGACATCTTGACGGCGGCGAAGTGGGTAATTTAAGGCGGGAGCCACCTGGAACAAAGTGCAACGCCCTCATATATTTTGGGAGTTGAACGTTTACAGATGCAGACCAAAGTTGGAGACGACCGTTTGTTTATATCAACCAATAATAATTAACAAATTATATTTATATCATCGCTATATAAATTCTTTGATGGTATCAAACCCTCATTGTTTTATGATTTGTTAGCATTTGATTTTGAGCAAAATGCAATTTGTCAATTCATATATATAATTCATTTGATTTGTCATCTTGTTTCTTAAATGTATTTCAATGATATTTTTGGTGTCAAATTTCAACAGTTAAACTGATAATCAAATAGATAATTAATAAATTAATATCTTAATAATTCTTTAATTAATTTTAAAAAGAAATTCTTTTTTTTCTTAAATATTGTATCAAAGGGTTATATAAAATGGAACAAATAGAGTACTACTAAAGTTTCTTTATTGAGTACGATTATAAAATTCTCTGAACAAACCATCAACAAATTCAGATATCCAAAACCAGAAGTACAATGTAATTCATTAAGATAACGGGCTGGACCAACTCATGTGGGCTTAGATTTTGTCAGTCCAAAATGTAGCTCAACCACAAGTCCCCAATCATTTGAAAGGCTTTATCAAGTATTATTACAAGCCTAATCACAAATTACAAACATTCATAGAAAAAGAATTACTAAAATTGAGCAAGTGTGACTAAACAAGACGAAATTACACTGAATATATTACTCTATCTTTTTCAAACCTTACTTGTGAAATTTCACTCAGTATTTTATTGTTGTTAGATAATAAAAATATATAGAAGGCACATGCTATATTATTACTTTCCGTCTCAATTTATATGATATACTTTTTTATAATAATTATGAACACCCTACTTATAATAATTAATAAAAAATAAAAAACTATTAATAATATTTTATTAAAATATTATTTTCCTTCTAATTACCTTGTTTTTAGAACTTTCATGATTTCATTCAAATTTTGGTTTTATCTTTTATATGGAGGATTCAACTTGAAGCACTAATATAACTAAACTTTACTTATTGCATTCTGACTAGAGGTGGCAAAATCAAGCCCAACCCAACCCAACTCATTTAGGTTTGGGTTGGTTATTGACCCGTCCATTAGTAAGTTCAATCCATCTCAACCCAATCCATTTCAATTCATTAAAAATTGGGTTGATATGTAACCCGAATTGAATTTTGAGAAATCTTGTGAAAATATTATTAAAAAAAATTTTATTTTATTTTATATGTTATACATAGTTATAATAAAGAAAAAAAAAATTATTTGGTTTTAAAAGCTTATAAAATAACAAATAAAGCTATTAAAACTTAGTAAAAATTGGGCGAGTTGGGTTATGACCCGTTACCTAACCCGTTTTGACCTAACCCGTTTTGACCCAAATAAATTTGGGTTGGGTCTTGACCCATTTTGACCCGTCCAAATTTAACCCAACCCGCCCAATTGCCACCCCTAATTCTGGCATACTATTGCGACAAGCTTATTTCAAGAGTTATCTATTGTTGTAATTCAACTTAACCTGATAGTATAAAATAAAAAAATTATACGCGGATAATGATCTTCAGAATCACATCATCAGCCCCACAAAAAACATCCTTAGGAAACAGGAAGAACATTGATGCAGTACAGAATTAACACAGAGCCTCTCAAGTAATGGCTGTATGAAGCTTTTCACATTATAATTCGAGTTTTTAGGTACAAGGTTTGAAGGTCTTGTGCTCAATGGCTACACAAGGAGAATGTAACATTAAGATAATGGGCTGGCCCAACTCATGTGGACTTAGATTTTGTCTAGCTCAACCACAAGTCCCAAATCAATTGAAAAGTATTATTACAAACCGAATCACAAATTACAAAACATTCATAGAAAAGTAGTTAGTAAAATTGATCAAGTATGACTAAACATTAATTTCTCCACCTCCACGCGATTAAGATAAAACATCTGCACATACAACACTTTCTTCAAATTCTATCTTTGAAATTACACTGGATATATTATGGTCGTTGTTGGTTCATTTAAATAATTCAGGAATTTGTGATAAAGGCGATATAATGGTGCTTTGAGAAGTGTTGTGTTTAGCAACTGAGTTGCAGAGTATAAAATAGAGAGTGAGTAGAAAATGAAGGAAAATGGAGGGTAAAGAAGAGAGGAGTAAGATGCCAATGCGAGAGGACCAAATATAGTCCCAACCATTTTAGCATAGTTTGAGTAATTTGTTGAAATGTATTTGATGTGAGCATCGTAGGCAAAAGAGTAAATGAGGAAACTCAGGACGGACAAATACATTTTTACAGGGTGGATTTCGAAGGGGGACGTATTACTTGGTTGGTACTTGAGTTGGAGAAGCTGAAGCATAGCTGGGAAAATGAAAGAGATTAGTATCATGTCTCGGTACTCATGAGGAGAAGAAGAAGAAGGGGATT